>QVNW01000900.1:0-19025 GCA_014825475.1 Pseudomyrmex flavicornis | reverse complement strand
CTCGTATGACCGTGTATTATTAAGATATATTTCGTAACTTGTTAAGTTTCAAGAGCCTTAGTTCATTAATTGTTTAATTGTTTATATTAGATATTCTCTAAGTTAAGCAACACACAAAATGATACGTCAAATAATCTCGTCAAACTCAAAATATAAAGTTGAATCTTGTAAAACGTTATCTTTTTGACCACAAAATACTCACTGTTTATTTCGACGACTTTTTCTATGTGCAGATAGAGAAATTTATTGAACTTATGGAACATTAAATCTTTCTTGTATTTATAAGCAATCACTTCCAAAACAATAAATTAGAATATACTTGTTATTTTTAGATATTGCAGATACGGCCAAAGTGCAAAATAATAATATATATTAAATATATACTGCAAGGTGCATCGAATGAGCGGAAGTGGAGAAATTGCGCGACTATTGCTGTGATTGCATGATTTATAAGAGATCATTATTTGTTATTATCATTATTTTTATCCAGATAACCAAAATTGAATAAACATATTTTGCAAAGTGTTTGTAACACATTATGTCAGTAGAATGAGCCAGCCAGCATTCAAAGCATAGACTACATTTTAATTAGTATCGAAAAACAGAAAAGCAGAGAAAAAGAGAACATAAATTTGTCACGTCGTGATGCAAATAATATTGCAACAATCAACACTTGCCGATATAAATGTAGCAGATTTAAGGGGTAACGTGCTAGCACAATACAACAAGCATTGTTGAAATCGATTCATCGTCATCATGCGATGGCAGAAAAGTGTTTTAAAACTGAATTTCTGTGCAAGCAACGACAGAACAAGCTTCATTTCGGTTATGCATATGTTGTCAGTAATAGCAGATCAGCTTTATTATATCCTTCACGTCGTGACAATAAACTTCTTTATTTATTTCTGCATTTCCGCTGTGTTTTTTCCTTGTCACATCGTCACTACGCAATTCACTCATATTAAGGACATAAGTGAGTAGAAGCTGCTGATAGACCTGCGTGGTATACTGTTATTATTTGGCTATCTAGGCAGTAAATAATGCCGTAAAACAATATTCGTGATATCCTCGACGAGTAACAAATATTTATGAATTTATTTTATTATTTTTCTTTTTGATATTCGGCGATACTGCGATGAGATCACAGATTTCTCTTGACATTTAATGTTTAGCTATATATATTATAAAATACATTTACAACTGCGTTTACAAGTTAATAATTTAGTTTAGAGTGTTGGTGTATATATTGGAAAACTAGCGTGAAATAAAATCAATATGATAATAACAGACTATCTTAAGAATGAAACTTGTATTTGTATATATTGATATGCAATTGACCGTTGTAATGCTTTAGCATAAAATTGTATCAGTAACATTAGAAATAATGAAAGACATTATTATTTGATGCTTAATGTGTCAAGATTTACGATACTATACTATATAGGACTACATATATAGTTTATATATCATAGTGTGTTCATAGTAAATACATCATATGTTATTTGAATTGAACCTTGTACTTATATACGCTGAAATTCACTTTGATTTAGACTTTAAACTTCTCTGATTAAATTATAAAAGCTCAGTATATATAAAAACACGAAGAAACTTTGTCTCTTTAAAATTTTATTTTCAAATATGAAAAGTTCATTCTGTTATTTTGTTTAATGTCTAATTTTATTTTATTATCAACAGAGCTTATGTGAAATACATAAAATACATTTTGCTAAAAACAGTTGTTCTCCAACAAATGTCTCCTTATAGTTTTCTATAAAAAGGTCTCTCAGCAATTGCGGATACTGCAATTTGCTCGATTTATACAGCTACAGAATTAATTGCAAATATCGCTTCTCGATTATTTATCAACAATTTGTAGTTTCCTCGTATGTATTTACTAGCAAGTATGCTAATATTCTTTATAATTACATGATACGAAAGAAATACACATCATGTATTATATCACGTGATTATGTAAGATTGGAAAATTATACATTCCATGCTGTTCTTTAAGGTACAAACTGTAATTAGAAGTTGTAAAGACTGCAAGTTATAACAGAAACAATTCTAAAGTGATATGAAGCTATTACATTGATACACAATATTATCTTAACAAAATTAATTCAAATTTATACTATTGCATCATATTTAAACATATACCCGGGAAAAAATGGATTAGATCTGATTAATATGTACAAAACATATTAATTGCAGTTAATGATTGAGAAATATTATTGAAATATGATAGTAAAATAAAGAGATCATTGCTACGTAAAATATAATTATCACATACAGAATTTAGATCTGAATTATCTAAGAATTACAAAAACTATATTAAATAAAAGTAAATTGCCACGGTTTCTCGGCTCTATATATCAGTATATATCAGTAAATTTTAATTCTTTGTGAACACATAAATTGTTAAGAATATCTTGAAGTTATTTGACTTTATCACACCATAACTCAGATATAAAACATCAATCCTAATACCCACAAAAAATGTTTGTCACATCTCTTACTGTACTTTGATTGTGCAATGTATACATATCGCACAACAATAAAGTAATTTTGTTTTGTACATCTATCACTGAGTTATCACAATTCGATACGAATTGTGAAAAGTTGAAATAGTATAGTCGCAATCTATTTTGATTATTTAGTTAACGGAAACATTGATCAATCAATATATATGTGTGTAACTCAAATGCTTTAAGTTAATTGCTACATGCCGCAGCATTAAATGAAATTATAGGTAAAATTGTTAATATTGAAGTAGGACGTTATAAATTGAATATGCAATATTTATGCGTAAAAAAATAACACGTTGTTGTTTTTATCAATAATAATCGTTTTTTACAGAAACTGTGTTAAAGAGAAACGATATACAAATCTTTTTTTGCAGATTATTCGCACGCGCCATTTTTTTAGCTGGTGTATCATTTTAAATTGGCGGAAGATATAATTAATTTTCTGATAAATTGTCTAGTCATGAAGTAAAAAATCAAAACACGAGAAAAAATTCTTTAATAAAAAGTCTATGTTTATCTCTATTACATTATTTCAACATATTCTGTCAAAAATAAACAATAAAACTAATAATTTCATAGTTTTTTAATGTCGGTTATTATTAGACTAAAAATTAGTTTTTTGTGTGAATGTGTGTCTGCTTGAGAAAATACTTATCCAGAAAAAAAGTCCTTCATATATGGACAAATATCTAGTTATATAATTACTATTTTTTAATAAAAATCATAAACGTTATAAAATATGAATAAAGGATTGCGAATTATTTTTTGTCAAAAATACAGAAAATATAAAGATCGAAAAATTCATAAACAAAACAAATTAATTGCGTATACGAAAGTGCAATTTCTTATTTTTTACTCTCACAATCATCTCTATATAGTTTTGTAAACCTAAAAAGATTTTTAAAAAGTAGTACTTTAAAAGTATTAACTTCTTTGTGTGTGTGTGACATATATATACATATATTATTAATTTTCTCCTCGTTATTAAATATTTATAATACTTCCACTAAAACAAAAATCATAGGATGTGTAGTTTCTTCGTCTCTTACCTTCTAAATCACGTATGATGATAAATATGTTTGATACGTAAAAACTGTCTGCAACGTGGAACTAGACTCGACACAATCTGTTTCGAAGTATTCGTAATACTAATTTTTTATGAAGAACCTTCGACGTTTCAAGCCGCATGTAAATCACGACGAGCGCATTGAGCGTAGTACTCGTAGTAGGATGTTAGTGGGGAGATGTCAGTTTCCCGCGCAACACGTTGACACTCGATATGTACATGTACACGTGGAAAACATCGATTTCAACTAAAGCCAGATTTTGGTTGCAACATTTCGCGTTACATTTCTTATTTATCTTTATCTCGAATCACCAAACTTTTCTCATCATTTTTGCATGACGTTCAAGTTTTCGTATACACGCGAATTTTATACTTACATACATATTGTTACCTAACCTATTTCGGTTCTTTTCTAGCAAGAAAACATAAAAACGATGACCAAATAGCAATGACCAAAGCGGAGACCAAACTGTCAAAACTCGCTTCCGGAAGTTTACTATTTTTGAAAAGCCGTATTCTTTACTCTAGTCCTGATCAAATTTCCGTCTACGTAGCAACCGTGCCTTACAGGAAAGCATTATATGTGAATCAAATATTGTATCACTTTGAAATTTGACTTAAAAGTTTTAAGTAGATAATAAGCAATATTGGCTTGACTTCTTCGTAGCTCGAAAACTCCACATATTTTTCTACGCCAGTCTACATGTTTCAAATCCCAAGTTTAAATTTCAGTTTCAGTGGACCTAGTCTTAAGTGAAATCCGAACTACCGTACTATTAATAATTTTTTAACACTGTTAATTAATTGTGCAATACTTGGAAGCTCGACACAATTTGTTTTTCATTCAATATACATACATGCGGTCTTTGCAATCGGCAGAAAAGGATCGGCTTGGAAAAAATTCTGTTCAGGCGGATTTGAACTCGGGACTTCCAGGCAGTCTTTGTGCCAAGGTCACCAATAACCGGTCAAATAAGCAACGTTTTAAATACATGATAAACGATACGCTCTTTATTATAAACAGTGCCGAGCAATGCGTTCTCATTAACTGTTTAGTTTAAAAGATAAATTGAGAAATAATTTTTTTATAAAAATAACAATATAGATGACTTAATAATATATGTACAGACATTATTGAGATCCTGTCGATAATAATGCTAATAACGCGCTTGTAGCTCCTACAGAAAATATATAGTTTAATGCAGGTGAAAACGTTTTCAAGATATAAAATGAAGACACAATAACAAATGCCAAGAAAAGAGCATTATTGTAGAAAATGGAGAATGTTGTTGCTTCATAATCTGCCACTTCATTTTTCTTCCACAAGATTCTGTAAATATTCAAAAATATTACATAAAAATTATTATTTATTATGCACAAGATATAACATAAATATTTAGAATAACAATCATTACCTCTCATCCTTTTCTTTTTTGCTCATTTTCTTGTCCTCTGCAAGCTTTCGATTGATCTCTTTTGTTACAGCATCTTCTCTTTTTACAGCAATCTATATAATATATTATATCTTTTTATATATGTACATATATACATGTGTGTATAAAACATGTAAATACAAAATAATATTAATTTTCTGTTATTTCTCAATACTACATATTTTTTATCAGTAAATTAGAAGGAAACAAAACTCACAAAATCTCTAATTTAATATCACAAATTATGACAGAAAGTTTTTTGTTATTATATATTTAAAGTAAATAAGCATTGTTATTTCTATACTACAAAATTCTTCATCCTTTTAAATATATAATGTATACCTTATGCTTGAGGATGAATTTTGTGTTTTTGTATGCCAATGCAAGAGAATATGTGCTTGCCAGTGTAACTACTATAAAATATACCAAGTTGGAGTATAAATCAATTAAATGTATTCTCCAAAACAACCCTGAAACACATAAAACAGTTTGATTAACATGAAAACATAATTAATTGATTTAATCTTGCGATGAATGTGACAAAAGTAGATTATTAGATGAGATATATGATTAAATATATGAAAATATTAAGTGTAATTTATATGAGATTATTTATATATGTTTTGTATTTTTTACATTGTTTACGAGTTTATGTATTATATATTAGCACTTTCTTTTCTTTCTTTGCAAATTTCTGTACACACTCACAGATGGGTATGGCCGAAACAATCAACGCATTGCCGTAAAATAGCGCCGAAGATTTTGTCGAGACATTCCTGGAGAAGTCCTGCAGCAATAGTTCCTCCTCCTTGGTGAACGATTTCGATTTACCAGACATTTTCGACAATTTACCGTATCAGAACAAGCAGATAAATCACTTTTCGCCGCTACATGAAAACCAAACTCTGACGGCAAGCGAATTATCATACGTAGTGCGCGTGCGTAAAACCAGCCGGTGTGGAGATGTCGTCTGACGACGTGTACAGAGAAACGTCATCGTTGCTATCGATTGCGGCGAAATCGTTTGCTCCCCCTATAAACAAATGCTTCAAGCTCTTGATATAAGTTTATGTTCATACACACCACCGATTGCAGTTACATTAATAACTCAATTTACCGATTTTCTTCTCTCTCCTGCAAACTTACAAAATGAATCGTCCATTGTCGAGATAACAGTCATCAACACTATCAACAGTCGCGAATGAATACATCTGGTGTTTCCCGAGTACATATTGTGAGTCACTTAGTAGAATTTGTGACAGATTGATTGACCTCCCATACTCCCATTTAATCATCAGATACTCCCGGATATATCTCCGACGAGATTGTCGATTGAGGGCACGTATCCAGATGTATTTGATTCTAGTGTGAAGATTCGCGAGAGATTGCGCGACGAATATGGACGGTGTGAACGAGAAGTCCGCGGCGGACTCGCGAACGTTGTCAACGCTGACCGAGAATCATAACCATAACAAACTTCGCAAGAGGAACGTAGCCGATTCGAGGAATATCAATGGGGCCAACGAAGAAAATGCGAGAAGTGAACGCGTGCCTCTCGTGATCTTGCCCGACTCAACGAAAGCATGGTACAACGGCAACATGCCACAGATACCTGACGTCATCACTACAGACGTGATCACATCAGGTAAACTGCAAAACGGAGTGCTAATTCACAAAGACAATTGCGACAACGACGACGACGACAACAACGACTCCAGTGCGACAGACCTTTTCATCAATCGTGAGAAGATCAGCGTCATATGTAGCAGTATCACCAATCCGGATCTGACCCTAGGAGAGCTAAGACTGCTTGGCTGCAGCAGTGAGGGCTTTGTTAATGGTACTTTGCTAAAGTGACAGTATATTATGATCAATAAGGAACCTTACAGTGATTTTGTTCGAAGACTTTTATTCAAAGATTCTCTATGAAAGAATTTCTTCTTGCATTGATTGTTATCGTAGTTTCTAGATAGCATCTTTCAAGTGTCTTGCAATAAATTTGTCTTTAAAAACAATGGTTCCTTCTTGAGAATAATTTCCTTACTTGTAAACCAAATCTTGAAATCATAAAGATGATCTGTAGATGATATACGAAGGGTACTATGGCCAAAGTTACTGAGATTGGTGCAAGAAGATTCTGAACCAGTGAGTGGACTGGAAACTGTACATACCTGCATACCAAATGAGATTTATCAGCAGATATTGAAAGACGTGGCACGTAGCGGCAGTCATATCTCGCAAGATGCGACAGAAAAAGAAACAGAGAGCTTTCAAGAGCAATTGACACAGCTTATGTGCTGGGTGCTTCACAGGCATTCACAATTGAAGTTAGTATTTTCAGACACAAGTGATTACAATGATGATGTACGATAAAGCACAATTTACGTGTTGTAATATAAAATAATGCATACTTAGTTACTACCAGGGATATAACGATGTGGCAGCTACAGTGCTGCTTGTGATGGGATTGGAAGCAGGTTTATACGTACTTGAAAGTATATCATTGGAGTTCCTAGAAAGATTTATGGAAAAAACTATGGAAAAAGTGAATCAAGAACTATTCTATATATTTGCACTGCTGGAGCGGATACATCCAACACTTCTGGAACATTTAGAAAAGTTAGTTGCGTTATATATCTGAAAATATATATTTCGTATATTATTTGTTCGCTTTTTCTTCCTTATATTAACGATAAATATATTAATGATAAAATTATTATATTAATTATATTATTAATGATAAAATTCCTGTTTAGTGTAGAACTGTTCCCACACTTTGCTTTAGCTGAGTACACAACATGGTATGCTCACAAATATGCAGAAAATAGAAAGTTGTTGCACAGATTATTTGATTATTTTCTGAGTAGTCCCCCACTGATGCCTCTCTATTTGAGTACAGTAATTGTTGCGTATAGAGCAGCTGAAATCTTTAATACTACACCTGATATGGGACACACGCACAAAGTTCTGTGTACAGTAAGTGTAAAATTTTAACTACAAAAAAAATGAATAATATAAATAAAAAGAAATAATTACGTTACAAATTTGCATTTTTTTCAGTTGCCGGATGACTTGCCTTTTGAAACTCTTTTACTAGAGGCAAAGGACTTGTATCGAAAGTATCCTCCCGAGTCCATTAGTAACGACGTTAGAGATTATGATCACAAGAGAAAGATTAAGGAACAAGAATGGAAAGCAAAGGCAGAAGCAAGTCGGCAAGAAAGAGAAAGACAACGAAAATTAAAAGTCGTACAATCGACTCCGAGGATATCTTATCGCATCAGGAGTTACAAAACTATCACAGTTGTGACTATTTTAGCTTTAGGAATATATGCTTTCATAAGATCCTCGACTGGACTCAACTGACATTAAATGATATTACTCGTGAAGAACGAGTATTTTTACACATACATTTTTTAAGGCAGAAAAAACTCTTTGATATGTTTGAACAAGAAATTGAGAAATGTATGAAGGTTATTCAAGAGTGCTTCGCCAAAGAAGGCAAATATGCTGCTAAAATTACTAATTGAGAGGTTTGTCATTTGTATGAGAAATTTTATTTTAGAACATATAGATCAGAATTTTATGCATTCCTATGCTGCCTTTATGCTGTGTTCTCTCTAGAGCTGATCTAAAAATTTTGCGTGTATATGCTAAATCACATGCATATAAAAAACTTACGCGTATTTTTTTTTGTTAAAAGTCTTTTAAAATCTATTAAGTCTATTAAAGATTTATAACAAAAAGAAGAATTTCAGATATTCAAATAATAAAAACCAAAAAAAAAGATTTGCTAAAAAATTAAAAACTTTTTCAGTAATACTTATAATGCATATGTATATAAAGAATATATTTATGTTGTGTGTTATTATCGGGAAAAATTTTATGTGTATTTTAATCTCTAAAAAATGAATATAATAGTTATCGTCAGTTATGGTCAATAAAACTCTTGTTTTTCAACAATATTTATTTATTACCATTGGTAAGATGAGAATTTTTGGTTGTAATTTACATTGTAACATGTTTTCTCTAAATGCGTACTGCACTACGTATTGTTTATAGTATTGTTTATTTAGATTTAATATCACTATGACACAAGATGCTATATCAGAAGGTATATAATTGTTATCGCTCATGAATTTTACACGATATGTATTTATCTTATCACTTTTTATATTTTGTACGTGAAAATTACTTTGTAGAAACGTTTTCTTAAGTTATATAAATTTTTTAAGTTTATATTCAAGGATTACACGGAGGAGAGACATACAAAATATCTTATACAATATTTTTGGATATTTCTGTATAATATCTTTATATCTACACATAAAAGAATGTTCGAAGTCGTAATACAATTTTTCTGAGAGACAGCTACTGTGTATCTTTGTTAACTATTTCTTTAGAATAAATATTTTGTCATTTTTCCTGATTTTACAATATTATATGCTACATTATATGTATATTATTCATGTGTTTGTTGCATACTGTGAATTATTGTAAATATATGGCATGTTTATAACACAACGGATTTATAACTTCTAAGTTTGAAGTGCTGTCTTTGTTGTTATTCTAATTGTGATGTATCAGTCATTGTAAGTATTAGTGTGTAATAATTTATATATATGTGTACACACACGCACACACACACACACACACACACACACACACACACACACACACACACACACACATATATATGAAACTTCTTGCATTATTGCTATATGTATGTTATACTAGTCATGGTAACTCAATTACTCTTTGTTTGTTGAGATCACAAGTTAATACAACTCACAAATTAATAAAAAATGTATATTACAACCGATTACGAGTATAAAAATGTATGTGATGTTTATGCGCGCATTAGTATATAAGAAAAGAGAGAGATAATATACATTATGTAATTTATAAGAGATATACATGTGAGCATATAGCCAGTTGAAGTAAAAGATATTAATATTTCCAAAAATGATTTTTGTAATTTACATATTATTTTATAAATTTGTCCAATTGATATTTAATGATAATGTTGTGTAATGAGATATTTTAACAGATACACACAAATATAGTAAAGTTCTTGATATTATATTGATTAAAAACATCATTTAACATTGATTACTTAATTAGAAAACTATTTAAAATTCAGATAATTAATCTTGAAGGTTTTATGTAAAAATGATTAATTTTTCATTCTATAGATTGAATATTAATGTTTAGTAAGACTAGTAAGAAATAAGAAATGTTAAGATGATACAGAATCATCAATCTAAAATTCTGTTATGTTCTTTCGCAGCTCGTTAATATTGACAAACGTCATGTCAGATATCACACTTTCAACAAAACTGAGTTAATGTATACCAAGATATCACGATTTCTCAGAATTTCAGTGTGATCCACTCCAGGAAACCCTTGATGATAAACTTTTTGTTTTTGCGACTTCTGCCAATGCATGCATGCCTCCAAACTTCTTATATTTACTGTTCCGTCTCCATCTCCGGAAATTAGCTGAGGATAACCGCTTATATCGGTCCCTTTATAGTATAATCTATATTTAAATTTTAAGTCTTTTATTTTATATACATTCACATATACACAAATATACATATATATTTCAAAAACATAATGTACAAACTTTTCTACAGTATCCACTTTGCTGCCATATAAACAGTGCACTTCAACACCTGGTGCTGTAAAGTCTAACTGATATTTTTCATTGTCCTTTTTAAACTCCCAAGCGTTAGGAACACCAATATTTCTGCGAAAAAAAGATCAAGAATATATTTTTAAAAATATTTGTCAGATCAGATAAAATAAGCAAATAAATAACTTAATAAAACTCTAGCATACACAAAATATTCTTGTAAATCATTTAATGTGTAATTTTCCCGATCTGATTGCACCAAAATTTCTGTCTCTTTCCAAAATAATTTTGAAGGTAGAAGCCATCCCAAACTCGGACTTGTTATTTGTTCATTTCTCAATACACTCTCGCGAAGAAAATACGCGCCTAAATCATCTCCTGTAGTGGAAATAATAAAGTTAAAATTTATAGAGAAATGTGCTACGACTTTACATACGAAACGAACGAAAATGCTTACCGATGGCAAATACTTTGATAGCTTTAACAGATCCTGCCCATACTGCACTAAGCGTGATAAAAGCATTTATGTATTTGTCCTTCCACTTTTGACTCTGACGTTGCAACATTATAAGACTCATAGGTCCGCCCATGCTGTGTGCTAATAACGTCACCGGTGTATTATTATTCATTATGTATGTTTCCTCAACAAGATCTTTCAACTTAGCAAAGAATTCCTCGCTTTCACCTAAGAATTAAAAGGTCTTTTATCTCTTCTATGTACTCTTATATACTATTCTGTTAATTGGATAGAATACGCATTGTGCAAAATGTAAGCCGAAACTGCTTGTCAAATATTTGTTAGTCTCGTTTCTTTGTACATACTAGGTCCTTTTCTGAAATCATAAGGTGCGCCACGTAGTGACAAATTCCTGATATATCCCAAATCATTTACCAACATATTTCCGATGTCTTTGAAGTATGAGCCAGGAGAAGCTCTGCTAGGATCTATGTACTCGACTACAAACGGATCACCCCATCCTGGTATCCTTATGTCTACTCCGGGCTGATTGCTTGTAGTCCTTGTTACATTGTCATAATTCAATTTCAAATTATCTATCTACAGTGAATAAAGTTGAAGAATGTAATTTCTAGTAACATGAAAGTGGAAAGCAAAAAACACATGTGATAATTAAATAATCATACAAAGCAGTCTATCACAACAGGTACAAGCAGTTCCATGTTCAGCCATAGGCTAAAATAATCATTTGATAGTTTTTGGCAGATGTAATGCACTACTGACGTCTTGTTAATTTTTGCTTCAACTTGACTGCCGCCATCACCTGGAACTGCATTATTTTCCTTTGTAAATACTTTGTATGTCACTCTTCACAATTGTATCTTAACAAGTCGTTTTGTATAAAGCTAGTAATCAAAATAACTTTTACCTAAAATAACGGGTGATATCTGTTTAGGTTTGACGCGCCAAAGCTGCGCCGATTGCACACAAAGCAAGAGAACAATTATTTTATTTAAGAAAACTGCCAGGTGCATTGTTTGTTCCGATTACGGTATTGAAGTTTGTTTCCAAAGTTCGTGGCACTGATGATGACTAGATATTACACTCGAAATTAATTCACTGAATAATTTCCCAAAGTTATTTCTCCTTTAAAACGAAAAAAAAACAGATGTTTTACAACTAGGTATCTAAACTCCACTCTGTACACACTCGGTGTAATCAGCTGATTATAAGTTAAAAATATGGGATGAAACGGGAAGAGCTTGTAGCCAATCCGAGTAGCAGATTAGGATGAAAATATCTTTCTATTGGCTGATCTCACATTTACAAGTTATCATATGTACATACATATGTATGCAATTACGTGTTCGTGCACTTACTCATTTGAAAAATAGATTTTTTATTTAAAACGTTGTTCTAAACTGCTGACAAATACGTATTGTCGCTAAATGAGATTATTTAAATGTTTGAAAAAACGTGTTACGAAAACATTAATTTTGTTCAATAAATAAAATAAATTGTATTACGTTTTTTATCTTTAATTTGTTGATCAGAATCGAGTCTGAGACTAAATCTAAATAAATTTGACGCATTAGTCATTCATGAATAGTCTCTTTAATTACAAAAGCGATAGCTTGTAATTAAAGAGACTATTCATGAATGTATCTTAATTAGCAATAATGTTGTTTGTTTAATGTTGCTTTTTTATTATTATTCCGATGTTTTTTCGCGCTTCTTTTATCGTTTTAATCTTATCTTTACTTATTTATTTGTTTTTGTGCGTTGATCTAAAAAATATAACAATAAATCATAGAAATAAATATACAAAAACAAATTGTTTAAATAAAAGATTTATTGTAAAAAGTAAAGGTAAAAAAGAGATAGAATTAACATATTTTCCGTGTGCGTTTTTTTAAGTCGAGCACTATTATATCTTCTTAAAGAAAAAGAAGCCGAGATTAAACGCATGTTGGATCAATCAACGGTGCTTAGCTCTGTCTGTCACGAGACCGCCGTAGAAACGACACGCGGTAGCGTTGAAAGGAGACTGTTGGGAACGGAAACGCCGCGTCGCGTGCACGAAACGTTGAGAATCGCGTAAATAGATCAGAGAAGACGTTTAACTTCTCTTTCCGGCGAAGAACGTTCCGTTGAGGATGGCTGATATCAAGCAAGATCACAAAAGCGAGGACGTTGACAGTTACGGAATGGGCAACAGTGCCGATCCGAAGAACATGCAAGAACTGACACAATACGTGAGTAGTTCTTACATTTGTGTACAAAACGATGTGTATGTATATACATCGCGACACAATCGTTGACGTTATTACATGACTTTTGTTGCAGGTGCAAACGTTGCTGGAGAATATGCAAGACAAGTTTCAAACGATGTCCGATCAGATCATAGGAAGAAATATCCTTTTACTCGCATTTAACCTTAAAAAAAACCAGGAGTTTATTTGTTTCTAAATCATTGTTGTGACGTTTATATCATATTAAAAGCAAATATCACAATTATATATACACTTTTTTACACAGTATGAAATCCTTATTAAGAAATACTAGATGAAATGGGCAATAGAATAGACGACTTGGAAAAAAACATAGCTGACTTGATGACGCAAGCGGGTGTTGAAGGTGGTGATAAATAAGGTGGCGGCTTCATGACAGACTGAACTCCCTTTAATCCACTAATCAACAACTTCATCCAAAGTATCCAAGTCTTGTATGTATATTATTATGAACAAAGAATATATAAAAGCAGTAAGACATTCAGTTTTTTGTTACATTATAAAAAATAAAATTACACTTTTGTACATAAATGTGTATTTTGGTATTATTTAAAAAAAAAGAGCTTCACACAATCATAGTATTAACTGCAACACAAGTTACATGACCTTATGCCATAAACAAATATATGTATAGGTTTTTATTTCTGAAATGTCTCACTCTATTTAATAATCATATTTTAAGATAACTTTGTGCATTTGATAGGTACTTAAATAATATCGAGTTAAAAATGTAATGTAATAAAATATTTGTAAAGAGAAAATATATTGATAATATATTGATAAGGATTACTTTGTACGATTCATCATTTTAGGAGGTATGCGATATATTATCGATGAGATTAAGGACTTATGACTCGCGGGAATAGCTGGGATGGGTTTGAGAACGAAGCGTTTCTTTACTTTGTATCCGGAATGTCTTTTTCTCTAAAACGGAGAAGAAAGGAAAGTTAAACTGACAATTAAAATTACATAGTTTTATGCCTAGTTCTCACAGGCTTCTCTTGAATCGATTCTGATTCAGTTTCCTCTGTGCTATCCTCTTCGACTTGAAGAGATTCCGAAGAGTTTGTGAATCTAGTTCGCACAGAATCCTGAAAATATTTATATCACATCAATATTCAAAATTGAAACAGTGGAACAATATGTTTCGACGTTAGTGCTCACAGCAGATTCGGTTTCTCGATTAGCAGCTACGTTTTGCGATGCCACAGGAGAGGAAGTAAATCGGCTAGCTAAATTCGTTAAC
This sequence comes from Pseudomyrmex flavicornis, assembly GCA_014825475.1. Classification (NCBI taxonomy): domain Eukaryota; kingdom Metazoa; phylum Arthropoda; class Insecta; order Hymenoptera; family Formicidae; genus Pseudomyrmex; species Pseudomyrmex flavicornis. Next base: position 4,369 of record QVNW01000900.1, on the reverse strand, counting down.
GAATAGGCCTGTCGAAACGAGGTCCTACCTACTGTGTTCAATCTTGCGACGGAATCAGGAACGCGAATTGTCTCTCTAAATTCCTGTATAATATACATAATTCTTATTTAAATTAATGATAACACTTTTTGTGTTAAATACAGTAAAGCTATTAAAACGTAAAAGATTATTATAACGCAAATATCAATTTGAAGCAAGTTTACCCCATTCATCTCTCCTCTCGCAATTTGAAAGTCCTGCACGTTAAAAGGTAAATAATACATATATTTGACTACATATATTGATTATAATATTTGCATGTTTATACGTTATTATGATTCTTTTAAGTGTATTTACACGTATGTATTATTCAGCCTAAGAAAACTAGAATTGAATTTTCCCACCTCAAGATCTTTGGCCTCATCAATAGCTGCGACGTCCTGATACGCTTTGGTCAGAAGTTCGAGGGCTTTAGTATGAAAGCTCAATTCGACGGTGACGAAATCCAAGAGTACGGATTTTAAATCGTGTAACTTGCGTCGCTCAAACGAATCGATCTGTTCCTCCAATCCTTTTACCAGTCGGGATACCTCGACGGACGCTTTCATCAGCTCTGATTCCGCTTGCGACTGATATTCTTTCTCGGTTAAAGGTTTATAAGAAAAAGAAGAAACTTTGGGACTTGAAATTTATAATCTTCAATTACAAAACTATATTGCTATCGCGATATCTTCAAGGATACTATCATTTGTCGATTCCTAGGATTTCTCTCCCGGACTTTATCCAAGTGTCGACGTCTCGTGAGTTCTCTGTCACGCGCCGCAAAAGTGCTTTTCACGTCATCTCGGGTGTACTTACATATTGTCGCGTATTGCGAAAGAGGTGCGATCACTTTGGCGTCTAATCTTTGTACTTCCGCGTCTCTAAAGTATAAAATATGCACAACGTTTAAGTAAACTTGTAACAATTATATATTAATAATTTTTTATTTGAAATATACACACAGAATTAAACTCTGAGTTTACCTGTAATCGCCGATAACTGATAATGTTGCAGAAAAGTTTGCAAGTCCGATACTCATTGATCGATTTATAACTTCCGAATCCGCATACGTTTGTACTATTTTAGCAAGTTCGTCGCCTTTATCGCGTAATCTAAAAAAAAAAAGAAAAGAAAGAACAGTTAAAATAAATCAAACAACAAGACGCAATGTTGTTGAGACAATAAAAGTTGGCGCGTATCACCAAGGAGAAATAATCGATAATTTTTCGGTGGAACATTTCGTCACCTGGCAGCTTTCCTGATGTACGCCGCGAATATTGTGCACAATTCAGCGAAGTGTTTCTCCACACTAGTTATGCGGTCCTGTACGAACTTCGCTTCCTGTTCACTAAAATTCATCAACAAAACATTCATTTATGTTGCTTGTTTGCAATCTGTTAAATACAGTTTGAATAAAACTGGGAAAACTCGGAGCTTCCAGCCAATAAACTTACTATACGCTGCTCTGGGAGCGCACTCGAAGCATTTCTTTTCTTTTTCTTTGCAGTATTCGATAAACTTTTCTTATATTATATCTTTTAAGCTACATGTAAAGAACAATCGCTCTTTCCTTTTGTGCACACGACCGGTGACAGTTGCCTACTGACAGATGGTGAATTGGAGCAGGTGAAGTTGCGCCGCCTTTTCTTTTCTATATTCCCTTCAGGCTGACTATATATACATGTAAAGGGGGGGTCGTTCATGATGAACTCCTAACTTCTACACGCCTGCATGCTACTTACAAATATTGTAAATATCATACAATAAAAAAGTATGTATTTAAAAGATAAGAATTGTTAAATGCGTGCAATATAAATTTAGTGTGCGTAATTTCAATTTTTAAAATTTTAATTTTTTGTTAATAATGTTAATAACATAAAATAACATACTTTAGACAAACAATATAGCGATATATGTTCTATAAAAATATTTTTTATTGCTATATATATATACTTATATATGTATATATATTACAAATAATATTTGATAATGACTAGCTTGTGTCTTTTTCCCTTATCACAGCAAACGAGTGTCCCGCGCCAGCACCAACAAGAATGCCAATAAAATTGGATGGAAGCGGTAAAACTTCTGGTCGTAAAACGTTCTCCGTGTTTCCGTTGCCGCAGTTTCCATGCTCGTTCCAACCCCAACACAATATTGTTCCATCATCTATAATTTTGACTTGTTGTATAAATGATCTTTATAAGCAGATGTATTTATTGCTTTACAATTACCAGCTAAGGCAACATTATGTTCTGATCCAACTTCAAGTTGAATAATTTTTCGAGTACTATCAATGCGTTGAAGTCCTATAGAGACTCGTGGATTTGAAAAACGGCCCAATTGACCGTAATTATTTCTGCCCCATGAAAAAATAGTACCATCTAAAATCATATATAGAGAGTCTATTTTAATTTGAATGATTCAATTATATATGTGAAATTATACATGCATTGTGAAAAATACAAAGTTCAGCCTACTTACTGCTCAAGATATTTATATGACTCCATCCTGTATGGATTTGAACTGGTGCATCTAGTAACAGATTGGTTTGCACACATTGTAATGCTTTAGAAGATATTTTAGAAAAGATTCCTAACTGTCCGTGTTTATTATCACCAAAACCATATATATCATACGTGTCTTTTTGTTTTCTTGTCATGACTATGGTATGATGCTGACCACAGGCAATATCTTCTACATTTCCCTGCAGTCTCGATTCTAGAACTGTTATATTATTTTATATTATAATTAAAAACATTCTTGCTTTTTTTAAAATAACTTTTAAGAGACCTATAGTCATATGAATCATGTGACAAAGTTTGTTATACCTTTGATAAATTTATTTGAACAAGCATAAGATTCTGAGACTTTTGGGTCAATTAAACCTAATTGTCCTTTATTATTTGCTCCGCAAGTATAGAGTCTGCCGTTTTCTGTTACCACCGCGGTATGTCGCAAACCCATAGAAACGCGTTTGATTTTCTCACCAATCAATATTCTACAAGCATGCGATATCTGAGAAAAATCTGAGGTATCTAAACCCAACTGGCCGTAACGATTCGAACCCCATACATATAGATCGCCGTCTTTTGTTAATGCCGCGGAACTATCCCATCCGCAACACACGTCTACTATTGTCTCATGTTCTAGAGAATGTATCTGCTGAAATGTTAAAACATTTCTCTGTTTGACGTCAACACCAGCTTGTCCTTTGTTGTTTAATCCGCAAGAATAAACACGACCTTTTGTGTCTAAAATCAATGTGTGACCAGCACCACCAACGATCTTCTTTATGTTTTCTAATCTCAAAGAACATCCGGATAAATTGACTTCTTGAGGTAAGATGCATTGTTCGAACAACATACCTTGTCCTAACTGACCATGGGAATTTGCACCCTGAAAAATTTGCTTTTGCTGTTTCTTTATTTGCTTACATATATGATAGATTTGATGTAGATGTTACATGCAATTGTAGCTTTTTGAAAATTAAGTTTTGAATATTATGTTAATGTACTTACCCATGAAACTAGATAACAAATTGACATTTTTAGACAGTATTTTAATGCTTTCTCTCTTATGTGTGTGAGTAATTCACTTTTCTTTTTTTAATTTCTATAGATGCCGAGTGATATATAATCCTACATGTGATTAACTTGAAACACGCATTGTGAAAAAGGCTGCTGTTATACACGAAGTTATCTTAAATATCAAAAATACTAGAATGAACGATCAGTGTAAAGTTTTGCGTTAAATAAGATTATCACATATTATTTTACGGAAAATACTCGACGTGTATCTTATTTGTTCAATAAGTTTATGTTATATTTATCCATGTAAATAATTTGATGTATAACAGACTTTATGTGCCGAATAATCTTTTATTTTTTGGCAACACTGACTATCAGGTGATTTGCGCGTTTACATATGCACATGTTCGTATTAGAGACAAACGGCGTGTCAATACTTGTCAGAAAATAAATTATAATAAAAATGCAATCAGTTGAACAGTTTACTTCCGGATGTGCGTGAAGTATAATATAAAAACAGTATTAATAATTACGTGAAATAGGAAAAAAGCAAGTGAAACAAAATGGAAGAACCGGAACCGTTCGTGTTCGAAATGAAACTGCTAGAATGTTGCATGTTCAAGGAGGTTAAGTCGGATCTTTTGCGCGCGGTAGACGAATGCTCCCAGCGTGGTTTACTACACAGTGCTAAATGGTAATGCGATCTTCCGCTCGGTAAACTCAATTACCACGTTTTTTTATCTAAAAATTTACATTTACTTGACATTTCATGTTTTTACAGGTCAGCCGAGTTGGCTTATTGTTTGAAAGATGTGAAA
>QVNW01000899.1:0-91796 GCA_014825475.1 Pseudomyrmex flavicornis | reverse complement strand
GCAACAGCTCTGCTCGTATTTACGTCTAAATGTTGTTGACTTTGGCACGAAACTCCCGGTTCGTCCGAGTCGGAACTTTCATCCAGTATGTCTTCAAATCTCACCCCGCTGTTGTCGATATTTCTTTCGTTTCGAATAGTGCCCCAAAAGTTATCATTATCGATGACACTCGAATTCACATTATGAACATTATTACGTCCAACGTTTTTACTTTGTGTTAGCGGTTTATTTCCGTCGTACATTGTACATTGCGTTAGCAAACCATCTATGAAGGATAAATCAATAGCGCTTATGTCGGGCACCACGAAATTGAACAAATCTCTAACCGGTTTTGATGCGGGAATGTAAGTCGTGTCCATTTTACGTTCAGCCGCGGAAGACATTTCTTCTTCCGATTTCTTGATCGCGCATAATGTCAGAAACTCGATTCCGGCATTGTCATCGGATAACAATTTTACTTCCTCGGGACGTATCGTATTGTGCAGACCTTGCGATCTCGACTGACTAACAGCGTTGTCACGATTTCGCTCGCTGAACTGACTAGTAAGAAACCTCATCATCGACGGTTGACCTGTGTCTTTTTTTGTAAACATATCTGAAATAAATTACAAACTATATTTAAGAAATGTGCGCGAACAGATCTGGTAATCTGAGAAATAACAATCTAAATGATGAAACACAGAGCATAAATAAATCCAAATTGTTCTAACAACTCACTTTCTTTCTGTTTTGAGATAGACGTTTCGCTTTTATTACTGAAAACTTTCTGTTTCGACGTAGATGCTTCGGCTTTGTTATTAAAAGTTTTCCACTTTCTTTTCGACTTTACGGTTGGTGTCATCGGCAATATAATATGTCTCTTGTGACAGTCTGGATTAAATTCGTCTGGTATCATTCTGGGATTGTTCATATAAAAAGAAGGGCATATATTACTTGTATTTAATATTTTGTTGTTCAAGGAATCCTTCTTAGAAAATGTGGATTTTAAATTCTGCAACGAGAAACATTTTTGTAACATTAAACTAGACTTACGTAGAAGAATTCTATGATTTTCGGTTACCTCGTGCTCTTTCCCGTCGGTAACGAGAACAATTATGTGACCATCTCGTTTGCGACCTGTTCTGCCCATTCTTTGAACTAGCCTTATCGGAGAATGCTGCGACACATCAAAGCATATTATCAGATCTACTTCCCCTACGTCCAATCCTTCCTCACCTGTGTAAAACATATTGTTAATATTTGTTTTTTGTTTTGCTATTTGTTCATTTATTTTGTTTTATAACAAGTGTTTACCTATACTCGTCGAAATTAATACATTCACACGATTGCTTCGAAAATCTTCCAACGCTTTTAGCTGTTGCTTCTGCTTCTGAGCAGCTTGACCAACAAACATCTGTGGCCTGATTAACGGTTTCGATTGCATGAGCAAAACATAGACCTCATTGACTATATCTCTAAACTGGTTTTGTGAAACAATGTATTAACCTTTGTACTTCTAATATTATAAAAATAATTTCTATAATTTTTACTACAAAAAATCATTTTTTATGAATTGATATGTGATATACGAACTTCGACGAAAACTATAGCTCTTGTGTCCGTTGTTTGATCGTCATTATTATTCTTTTTAAAGTGATGCTCAAGCAATTCTTTCAATTTGTGAAATTTATTATGACCAAATACAATATTTGTCGGTGTCTGAAATAATTTACTTCCATATATATTTTACATATATACACACATTCTAATATTTTATTAAAATATATGTACGAACCTCCGATATTTGCCCATTGGGATATATCTCCGGAAATGGTCCGAGATAAACTTCTATGTCGTGAAGCAGATCTCGCAAATAAACCTCCTCACGCATCCAAAACTTATCGGAATGAGCTAAAAATACAAGTCTTTTTTAAATTTATTTACATTTAGAACAAATAAATTGTCAATAAAATGCGAATTGTAGCTTTTGTTAAATATATTTCGATAAAAAATAAACATACTTTGGTAAAAATGAAAAAAGGCACGCAGTCCATGTCTAATTAGAAGATCATAAGCATGATACATGGTTAACAAAATATTCAAACTTTTCATAATTTGTCCGTAATTTCCCGATTTGTCGGTCTTTGTTTTGAAATCTCTTAATAAATGAAATATCTAGTAAAAACAATACAGTGCACAATTGAAATAATAAAAATATTAAAACTCCAATATGTAATGTGTGAGTGAAATGAATAATTACCCTTCCTTTAGAAATATTTGCAGTTTGACCTTTCAATACATTACATCGTATAAGAAACTTAACATGAGGATCCATAATAAAAATGTATCTCTCTTTGAACGTAAGTAATTCATTGCTAAGAGGTACTAAAATAATGTCCACCTTTCTTTTATTTATATATGGCACTATATCACTCGAGTTTTCGTCTCTTAGTTCTAGATGGGAAATGTGTAGATTTTGTATCACCTGTCAAACATATTAAAACATTGATATAAACATTGATCTTCAGTTCCTATATCTAATATCATATCAGACTCTACATTATATTTACTTACTTCATGAACATTGTCTAATTTATTTCCAGGTGTAGCAGAAAGAGCTAATATTCTAAAATATTGATTTTGTGTGGATAGTATTTTGATGCACTAAAAAAAACACTGGTATATAAATTTACTTGTTGGTAATAAGGTTTATGTATAGTTTCTTTATTTCTATACCTCACAATATGAATGTTTGCCTAATGCCTTGTGAGCTTCATCCAGAACAACACATTTGACTGTGTGGCTAGGTACAGTTGCTTTCTCAAGATCATTGTGAAATACTTGCGGAGTAGCAAATATTATTCTCTTCTTGATCCAAGCTTTTTCACGAATCTTTTGATTGACAGCACCTGTAGAAAACAAGAAATAAAGGTCAATATATTTTTTGACTATATGTGTATTATATAAAGCAACAAATATTTTAAAAACCTGTGAGCTCCATCATATCTTCACTTGGAATCCCCATAACTTCATAACATGCATTGATTTGCTGAGCAACCAGAGGTTTTGTTGGAGCTAAAAATATTATTTTTCCAACAGGATACCATCTCCAAAAGTTATACATTACAACAGCAGCAATAAAGGTTTTTCCCAAACCTACACAGAGCAAAATTATATGCTTATAAAAACTTAGTCTATTTGATCTTCTACTGAGTGCTGACAATAACTGACAATAACTTTTCTTACCAGTAGGTAAACAGACCAAAGTATTGCAATATAATGCAGATTTAACTATGTCAAATTGATACTGGCGAACTGGATAATTTTCTGGATATATCCAGGTGTTTCCAGCTGACAGATCGAAACCCCTGGTCTCTAGTTGGTCCGAAAGTCCAATATTTTGCGATGGCAAGTCCATTGTAATAAAAGTTCGTTTAAACTTTACACTTTCTCGTAAGTAAACACAACACACACACACACACACAATAACTTTGTCACCACATAATAAATCAATTTAACTAAAAAGAAACATATATTTTATCAGTGTAACTCTCTCGAGATTTATTTTATAAAACTACAGAGAGATAACACGTGTGATGCGTGAATATTATTTATATATTATATTTACTTTCATATCTAAATCTAATATTACTCAATGCGTAATTATGTACAAAATTCATTTCCATCGGAAATGAAAAAAATCATAAGCGCATTATTTCAAATTTGTGCTGTATTTACACGATTTACACGTCCTCTCAATCACCTATAAAGTTAGTCCATACGCCATTCTACGTCTTCACTGATAATTAACATTAAAATAAAGGAACAGATGCAATACACCCGTAAATTGTTCAAAAATATCTACTGCGTAATTACGCACACTCAACAAAATAGCATGACAGTCGCAAACATACCACGCAACAGATATAGAATCACTCAATAATGTTCTAATGGCTCCGAGCATGAGGAAAAATCACAATCGCGTATCAGCTGTTAATCTTTTTTTTTTGAGCGCCAATGTGCACGATGGTGCAAATTCGAACTACAAAGCTATGTCAATTTTTTCAGTCGGATAATATGTATACACGTACGTTTTTGGTTCTATTCTGCGCTACGGCCGCTTAACCACTTGCTTTTCACCCCAGTACGATTATATAATATTATATTATTTATTTAAATACACTTGTTTAGCACTTGTATAATTATTAAATATGCGTATTTATGCCGTTAATTCATTGTGAACGGTGTATGTAACATAATTCTTACAGAAATTTATTAGATTGTTACTTTTTTTGAAACAAAAGAACCTTTGAGGAAGTCGCTGACAATTGTCTTTTTTTTTTTTTTTTTTTTTTTTTTTTTTCAATAAAAAGCGAAACGTTTTCCATGTCTTTTTTTTTGACAAAGTGAACATATATTTTATCGTCTAATGTCACACAGAGTCTTTTGCAAGAGTATGTAGCAGTATAATTATGACGTATAATGACAAGCGATGTGTGTAATATGTTCTGTGAAAATAAAGAAACTGAAAATACATTCTAAACAATTGAAAAAAGTAGTATAAATATACTCTTATCTGATATATATGCATATATTTTTACATATGTATACATATATATAGACACAACATACATCTTCACGTACACCCTCATCTTTTCTTTTCTGCAACGTTTCTCTCTTATCGCATTCTCTTGCATCCCTCTTTTTTTCCCTTCTTCACCTGCTGCTCTCTTTCCATTTCCCATCTCTCTCTACCTTTCTCTTCTCTCTCGTTTTCTCTTCCTCCCTCTCGACATAGCGCAGCCTCCTCTTGGTATCGACTGCGCAGACTCTGCGCCTGCAACATCTTTACTTCTCTCTCTTGGAACGAATTATCTGTCAGTACCAAAAATTCATACACACACACACAACGCAACTCGGTCATTCCTGACTTATTAGGGAGGAGAAAATCTTCTCGAGATAGAATTAGTGTTACAACGGGCATAAATAAAATGTAATTGCGGAAATTTGTCAACACAGCATCGAATGGGATAAGCGCAAAGGACTGTGTCATTTCGCAATTACCCGAGTTGAGAGGAAACCACGGAGCGTTCGATTTGCTGCTCCACCGATGGCATTTTTTTTTTTTTTTTTTTTTTATCGCCTGTGCCTATATATGCACGCGTGTGTATATATGTGTGTGTCTATGTGCTTGCGCGTGTGCATCGCATCTGTGATATTTTACAGTTTCAGTAATCAAGAAGGAAAAGAAACATTTTTTTACAAAAGTGTTTCTTTTTTTCACAGAAAATGTCTGAAATACACGAACACAATTTTCGGAGGGAATATTTTACAAAAGACATCGCTTGTACATTTCTTGTTTTATTCATTTCTCGTGTAAAAAACTGTGTGTTAATAATTTGAATTCTTGAATTTACCATTCTAGGGATTGTATTATGTATACAAATATATTATGTACATATAAATTAAACATATGAATATTGGTTTCTCCCCAAAAAAATGTGAATACACAACAATAAAATAAATAAAAAGTTTAGAAGACTTGAAAATAAAAATACGGAACAAAAATAATTGTTTTGTGTGCTATAATATATATATATATATATATATATGTACAAATAAATAAAATACAAAAGTAGCTTCTTCTTTCTGTTTTCCTGGTTGATTTATATATAATACATATGTTGCCGCGATTATACATGTACATCGTGAAACGACTATACATTTTTAAGAAGCTTGCCTTTGTGGAAGTAGTATGAATTATTGAAGATACAGCAGCTGTGTTTTCTGAAATAAAGGAATAAACTTCGCGATAAATAATAAGTGAGTAAATCTAAAAGAACATATTTACAATATAATACAAATAACATATTTACAATATAATATACAGATGAGCGCATCATATGGAGTGAGATACAGTAATAAAACTTTTATTGGATTATTACTGAATAATTTTTATATACGTAATATAGATATGTAATTTCGACAATTTAAAATGTAAGATACTACGATATAGGAAATATTTAACTTTTTTGTTGAAATTATTTGGTTCTAAATCCTTTTTTTAATAGTATATATATATATATATATATGGATGTAAATCGTTGACGTACGGGATGTCGTATCTCTCTCTCTCTCTCTCTCTCTCTCTCTCTCTCTCTCTCTATCGATTTTGTAGCTATAATAACTATAACAAGCTACCTTTATCGCGAAACTCGCTTGCTTGTGTGTATAATGAATTGTAATCTTTTCAACACGTAGGATTAACAACGCGATTTGATTTTCAAACCATTTTTTGCTACTAACGAATGTCGAAAACACATGTGTGTGCGTAGGACGGATATATATGTGAATGAATAAGGGAGAAGTTTAGAATGGCGTGGGAAGGGTATTCTATTGATAATTTGACATTTATCTCGCGTGTTAGCTTTCCGAAAAAAAAGTCTGTATGTGAACAAATTCGATATCTGGTTTTATCTAGTTATATATAAATTACACGTGTGATCATATATGAGACAGACGTTCTCGTATATAATTGTACATAATTAGATATCGAGTTTTATGTTCGTATACAAAGGATTTTTTTCCCGGGTCAGTTTATAAGTTTATTATTTCCATTTCTCATATGTCGAAGAATTTATTTACACATGCAAAACGTAAAAATGTTTACACCTCGCACTGATATTCTTCGCAAACCAACTTTTTCGAGATATGACGGCAGCGGAGAACATCTTATAGACACACGCACACACACACACACACACATATCAGACAGAGTCCCTCTCTGAAATAGTATATATCACACACAGAAAAAGCTCGCCGCGCTATGCAACGACTTGTACTACTAACCACAGTATTCGATATCTGTGATCTTGTTGAAGATCAAAACTTGTCTCACGGAGACACATTAATTGACAGATTCTGTTTTCAAAGGATTTAACTCTACATATTGGAGGGAAAAACGATGTTTATTTATTTTCGTTGGTGTATTCTATTTCAAGCGTGAAAAGTGAAAAGTAAAATCCGCCGTTTTCATGAACATTAAAATCTTTTGAAAACTCTTTTTCAACCGCAAGACGGTTTTGATTGTTTGTTTATTTATCTTTCGATCGTCTTCTTCGCTCTTCAACCCATTAGTAAACAAACATACCGAAATTGTGTGAAAACATGGAGCAAGCAAACACCAGTTAATAAATATAACATTTTTATATTTGTAGTCCAACTTGACTAAAGCGAAGTTACTGCTGAAGTTAAGTAAAACTCTCTCCAATGAAGTTCCATTCTTTTCAGTGAACTTCTACGTACATTCATGCGATACATGGTCGCATACACGCGTTGAATTATCAGAGTTGCAAAAGGAAAATTTTACAATACCGCGATCACACATTCGCTCTCAAAGATTTCACTTTAGCGAAGTTGGACGTAATACATGGACTGTATTACATATATGCATAAGTTTTAGTAGAGTAACACTAGTGTTAGTAAAGACCTTTGCGATAGGAGCTAGTTTCAGCCAATCCAAACCAGAGGAATTGGCGTGGGATCTTAATAGCATTGCTCGTGATCGTCGCGGTCTTAGCTCTTATTGTCACATCAGTCGCCTTGCTCACTCCTCCCGATGACGGCCCCAGAGTGCGAGGAGCGCGATTGCATCTCGCCGAGGTGAGTGGTGTAATCGAGAAAAATAAAACGTCAAAAATACATAGACACGTGAAGGAGACAACTTTTTTTCCACTTATCGAATCACGTATCAAAAATTGTGTGTGTGTGTGTGTGTGTGTACGGAGATTGATTTCCGTTTTTTATAATCTATCCTTAGGTGCTGTCTGGCGAATTGTCTCCCTTGTTATTCAATGGATCGTGGACGAGCGATCGCCACATATGTTATCGGGACTATTGGGGCGGTATCTCTTTGTTGAATGCTTCGGATGTGAATGTGTCGCATAGTTTAATGCCGAATGAAACGTTTGTACGTGTTTACCCACATAATTACGCCACAAATATATACGTTCGATTGTGCCAGTTTTCTTGCGAGGAAACCGCACGTTAAAATAATTTATAATTTTTTTTTTTTTGTGTTTGTTTTTCTTACGCAGAGACGATTAAACCCAGCGAAGTTCTACTTGTCGCCGGATCACAAATATTTGCTTCTTGCTCAAAACGTGAAGAAGCTATTTCGTTACTCGTATCTGGCGCAATACATCGTTTACAACGTGGAAACACGGTTAGAATAATATTTATATTAAAAAAAAACTACCACAACAATAATCTTTTTTTTTTTATTTTTTTTTATTGAGAATTAAAAGAACTGATTGCAAGTGTCGCATAAAATCTGAATCAAGTTTCTGTATGTTCGACGGCGATTTTACAGAGAGTGTGTAGCGTTAACTCCCTATCCAGAAAAAGAAGGTCATCCGTATCTTCTACTAGCTCAATGGACTCCACATAAACCTGGAATCGTTATGGTGCAGGATTACGATATTTACTACATGACGAGTCCTACGAGCAACACCGTGTATCAAGTAACAAACACGGCGATACCGGGAATATTGTACAACGGGGTGCCGGATTGGCTGTACGAGGGTAAAATTTCATATTCGCTGTTCACTTCTGTCTAGTCATGTAGTCGAGGAGAACGTGTACATATATATATATATATGTGTGTGTGTGTGTATATATTTATAAACAGAGGAGATATTGCACAGTGGAGAGGCAATCTGGATGTCACCGGACGGTAAAATGATGCTTTACGCTTCGTTCAATGATTCTCTTGTAGAAGAGATGCACATTTTATGGTTTGGAGAAGGAAGCAAAGCGTTATATACTGATATACGATCTTTACGTTATCCTAAGGTATGTATCGGAGAAATTGTAGTCGATTTAAAAAAAAAAAAAAAAAAAAAAAAAAAGAGTATTATTTTATCACCTTCTAGCCAGGAACGCCAAATCCTTCGGTAGGACTGTATGTTGCTGACCTAGTTGATCCTAAAAATATTCGCACAAAGATGGTAAAACCACCTCCTATCATCGAACGTGTGTAAGTTTATTTTCTTTCCAGAATTTATTTTCATCCAACTTAGAATAAATTTATTTTCTCTCTCTCTCTCTCTCTTTCTTTTTTGCACGGGACTTTAGTAAATTTTAATAAAACTTCCTTGATTTATGTGTTTCTCGTGATCATTTAAATGTCAATAGTACAAAAGCGAATTTTTCATTCAAATTTGTTGTTTTTTTTTCTATCAGAGATCATTATTTTTCAACCGTTTCCTGGATATCTCTGACAGAAGTCTGCATAACGTGGTTGCCACGCCTTCAGAATTTCTCGGTGGTGACCATCTGTAAGAGTCCACTGTGGCACTGTCAGGTTTGTGCGCGCCATGTATCTTTTTCTCGTATCCAATCAAATTAAATATACAAGCTATATGCATTATTAGGTATTCGTATATTCAAATAACATCAAACACTTTGTCTAACAAACTTTGCGTACAGAAGCGATCGTTACACTTATATAATGGTTTTTTTTTTTATTTTCTTCGGATCACATCAAAGCAACCGCTTTTGTAGCGTTTAATTTGACAAATTGCGTTTAGCTCGTACTCTCACGGTTCCAAAAATTTTCACGATCTTTTATATGTAACACTTGCAATTTCTATTTCGATCTAATTCTATATATATCTGCGCGATGAGAAAAAAAAACATGAAGGTGTGAATTATTTCAGGAGATACAAAGAATAACGGGCAATGGCAACGGATGGGTGGATACTCCTCCGGAGCCTCCTTTGTTTTCAGCGAATGGCAGCAGTTACATCGCGATAAGTCCTGTGAAAGAGGGACCGGCAGGATATTACAAGCACATAATTTGGGCTAATGTGACTCGAAAACAAATAGTGCCTTTGACGCATGGGAAGTTCGAGGTCGTCAAGATTTTAGCGTGGGACCAAAGAAACAATACGATGTAACCCGATGAAATGTTTTTTTTTTCCCGTAGTAATTTTTCTGATCGCAATTGTTAGAAGAAAATTCAATATCGTAAAGCAATTTACTATTCTTATCAGATATTTTATTGGCATTCCATCCATGAGACCGGGCCAGAGACATCTCTATCGAGTGAGTTCTATTCTCCCTAACATGGGCTCGCCTTTGTATCCGGCTGTATGTCTCACATGTACCACTTCGTCCGGTATTGCGATGACGGACGAACATCGGGGAATCGGCGGTTCTTCGAAGAATAGTCTGATCAATCGAAACGAATGGCAGGATCATTATGAAAGCCCGATCGATGATATCGATCACAAGGAACATCGCCAAACGAAAGATAAAAAGGACAAATCGAAAAGCAAGAATATCTCAAGTGAGTTTTATTCGAGACTTTTGTTATACTTTTTTGTTATTTGATTGTTTTTTATTTCAAGACTTCAATACACTTTATTTATAGAGAATGTTGAACCACCTTGTCAATATCACAATGCGATTTTTCCATCCGGTGGTCATGATTATTTCATCCTTGAGTGCCTTGGACCTGGTATACCTACTGTGACTCTCTACAAAACGGAGATGCCCATGCCACGACTACTCGTCCTGTTGCAAAACAACACATCGCTGCGCGTAAGTTTTTAAAATAATTTCTAAAAGTTTATGTATATATAAAAAAACAATGAAAGACAATTTTAAAACTATTATTTCAATCTGTTTTCGATAAGTTATATGAAAAATATAGCGTAAATTTTTTTCTGTTATTGGATTACAGGAGAGATTGGCAAACATTGCACTTCCGCAGATAAAGACATTCCCCGTGCAAATAAGCGGCGGTTACAACGCTCAGGTGAGATTGTATCTACCACCTGGGCTTAGAGAAGACGAAATTACACGCTATCCGTTGATTGTCCAAGTGTAAGCATGTCATATTTATCTTATTTTGTTTTTACGCTGCTTTTTTTCTGTGTCGTGTGGTTTGCGCATAATTAGTGATTAATGAGATTTTTTTACAATTGTGCAAAATATATATGCAAAATATATATGCGCAACTTGCATACATGTATATTGCAAGACTGCTAAAGAGATGCACTTGACTCTCTAACCGACACTTTTGTCCACAGATACGGTGCGCCCGGGTCGCAATTAGTCACAGAGATGTTTAAAGTGGACTGGAACACGTATTTAGCTAGTCGGAAAAATGTTATTGTCGCACAGATCGATGGCAGGGGAAGCGGTGGGCAAGGCTATAAACTACTCCACGAAGTTTATTATAGACTAGGGACTGTAGAAGTGGCTGATCAACTTGACGTTACGGAGTAAGCACAGTATTAAAAGATTGTTTGTCTTCTCAACTTGTCTAGGATATCTCTGGAGTTATTTTATTATTTTTCTATAATAAAAATTATTTATGTGACACTTGGTCAATTTTCAAAAGTGTCAATATTGACTTTATATCATTGAATTTTTTTCTTTTGAAAAAACTTGAGAATGACAAAGTGATGAATTCGATTGTAATTGTCTAGATATCTACGGGACTCGCTACATTTTGTGGACAGACGAAGAGTCGCTATTTGGGGTTGGAGTTACGGCGGTTTTGTTGCGGCTCTCGCCCTGGCTCATCCGGACCAAGATGTGTTTCAATGCGGAATAAGCGTTGCGCCTGTCGTCTCATGGAAACTTTACGGTATTATACAAATTGCTGTAGGATCACTGCTTTTCCGAAATGTATCTGCGCTTGTTCTCCGATTATGAACGCAAATTATGTAATATTACATAGATTCTGCGTACGCTGAGAGATACATGGGATTACCAAATGCGTCATCCAACTACAAAGGTTACGATGAATCCAATGTTTATAACAAAGTCGAAAATCTACGTCATAAAATGTTTTATTTGGTGCATGGAACTGCGGATGACAACGTTCAGTTCCAACAATCCATGGCACTTGCTAACCATCTCGTTAAGAGAGGCATACTTTTTCAGCAGCAGGTATTTTAAGATTTAATAAAGCACACATATATACACACATACATTCTATAACATTATTACACTTTACAATGTTTTTTTATATATTTTGCATTATTTTAATTTTATTATTTAGTATTTTTTTATAGTATCTTAAATACTCCTCTCAATTACTCACTTCATTTATGCTTTTGAACATCGGTGGCAAACTATAGTTTACTTCGATGTAAGTTAGGAGACAAAATCAAATTCAGTTTTCAATTTAAAATATTAGTTATTAAGAAAAATATTGTACAAAAATTTAAGTAAAAATTCATCGTCATTATCATTTTCTCGTCTATCATTTCTTGCTTCTTAGACTCTTTCCAAACGTTACGATTCATTGTCTCTCCATTCTTCTAGCGTTTGACGCTACGAGAAGAGAGGGAACAATGAATCGGGACGCTAGGAAAGGACATCCTAGCGGGCCAAGTTACTGTCAGTTAGCTTACTGAAGTGAGCGTGTACCCAAGAGCCTTAAGAAGAAACTTGGTTTATCTCGAAAGAATATATACTTGATTTATTCACAGGTTTATCCAGACGTAAGTCATTCGTTAGCGGGCGTTAAAGGACATCTGTACCTCTCGATGGCGCAATTCTTGGACGACTGTTTTCAAAAACAAGTACCTGTTGATCTGAAGCCTGGACTTGGCAGTGGCGGCTCTGGTGACGTTTAATGCAGTGTGTGCAAAGAGATTTAAGAATAAATATCATATAAAAATATTCTTACAAAGTTAAAAAAAAAAGAAAAGAAAATTTGTTAAAATATCTAAACACACATCTCCAAATTGTGTTCTGTTTACTAGATACCGTTTAGAGAAGACACGCGTGGCCCACCGTTTTATACTTTCGAAATTGTAAAGTTATAGGAAAAGTTATACATATATATATATATATATGTATATATATAAAATAATATAATATATATTACGCGAGAATAATCCGTCTCGAACACGATTCACAATGCGTTATTCATTACAGTGTTAACTCCTTCGCTACAGCAATAAAATTTGCGTGCATCTGTGAGACATCCATTTATTGTTGTACAAAATTAATTAATATGAACTTGACACAAGTTTATATAAATAAAGCAGCACCAATTGATTCTGAATCCTCGAAAAATCATTGTACAAAATCACTGTATGCGAACAATATTATCTGCTGGTGACAAAGGGTTAAAAAAAAAAAAAAAAAAAAAAAAAAAAAAAAAAAAAGCATTAATCGTCTAATCAAATAAATAGTCTATGAAAGGTGTACAGCTGATATTTATTTTTTAGAAATCGCCGATGTGTACCTAAATACTAAATTAAGATCGATACAATGGAAATTGTTGCCTCACTTTCCACGAGGAAAGTTAAACTACTATGACAATCTTACTGCACGCGCGCGTGCATACATACACACATACGCACACGCACACACGCACACACATATTATACATTCCTGAAAACACGTGATACTTGAGAAATACACACCTTATTGTTAAGAGAAAATGGCAACTGACGCTCTTCATTTTACGAAGAACTTTTACGTGTGTATACGGTGCTGTTGTTTTCTCTCGAGTTTTACTCAATTAACTTTAAATAATATATATATATATATCGTTAAACAAAGACAAATAATACTTTGGAAAATTGAGCAATATGATTTTTCTTAGATAAGAAGCAGAACTTGTATAATATGTATATATATATGTAGTAACACACACATGCCTTGTTACAAAAAACAAACGGCATTTAGTCATTTCTTTCTTAACTTGTTTTTACTTTACGAGAAATATCAAAATTCGTTCCGATTCGATCATAAAGAAGCGTTATCTAAATCATATTTATAATAAGCTCACATGCAAATTGTCATTTAAAGAATTCTAATAATGTTAATATATATATATATATTTTAAAAATAATATATTAATCGTGTGTACACAAAGATATGTCGCGAATAATTATATTAAAAGCATAATTGTGTGTACACACGCAACAATTTGAACTAAATTGTACCATAAAACACAGTGGTATCTATACACATACATACATATATATAATTACCTTTTTCTTTCAAATCAAATGTCCAAAACATAGCACGCATACATAGATAGTACATGTATCTAATAATCGAACTGTTTTCTCGTATCTTCTATAAGCTCTATCGATATTTGGTTTGAATTAAAATCTAGATTTGATATATTTTTTATTAGAACATCTGCTCAGATGGAGCAGCATGTGATTTTTCAAGTTGGTAGGTTTGCTGAAACCACGGCTACAAATGTGACATCTAAACGGCCACAATCCATTATGCACGTACATGTGGCTTTTTAAGTCGCCCGGTGTTGGGAATGACTTCGAACATTGCGAACATTTGTGTGGTTTTTCCTAGAAATATAACAAATAACTTTTTAGTAGACGTAAAAGCAACGATCTTGATGGTACGTTTTAAGTAAATTATTCCATTATAAATCTAATATTACTCTATCTTTCTCTCAATATAATACACAATATATACCGACGTACATACTTATCAGGATTAGTTATATTGAAATGTATTATTTTGTGTGTTTAAAAAAAAAATTTTCAATACAATATATTTATATACAAATATAACATATATTGTGTATTTATATATTTATTTACTACATATTAATTTATTATGTGTATTTATATGTTTATTTGTGTGTATTTATATGTACTTTATTTTCTATTGTATTTTTTATACAAGGGAAATTTTACTGTATTTCACTTGCGTAATAATCTTGGCTGCATCTGCCGATAATTATGTGACGCGAGTATATGTGTGAATTCTAGATATATATTTTATTAGATATAATTTTATAAAGTGGAGTCCGCACGCACATTTTTATTTTTTAAATTGTTATACTAAATTTACTTTCTTTTTACTTTAATTATACAGTTACGTTGTGTTATTACTTACCGTTGAGTATCAATTTTTTTTCGCATTGTCTTACCAAAAATTTTATGAGACAGATCGACAGAAAAACGAAATTCAAACCGATTTTTTATGAAAGAAGAAGAACAAAAATGGAAGAAGAAAAAAGAACGAAGACAGTAAGGCGGAAAGCGAAAATCAAAGCAAAACGACATATGCGGAGAGAGCAGCGGTGGAGAAGAGGGAGGAGACGAAAGAAGGAGTCGCAGAACGAGTGCAGGATATGTGCAGCAGCAACACAGGGAAGGATATAGAAGAGTGAGTAACGTGACGAAGTGCCTCCGGGTATGTTCTCTGTCTTTCTAATTGGATTGCATTCCATACGGTAGCAAGTAATGGGCCAATTACAGTAGCTGATGGCAGACCAACCTATATGGCTCCCGAGATATCATTACTTCGGGTAGAATTAGAGAATCTCATACGGTTTCCGCTGCGATAAATAAAACTTTTGCACTCTCCTCCCTCCCCCTCTCTCTCTCTCTCTCTTTTCCCTCTCTCTCTCTTTCTCTCTTTCTCTTTGTATGTGTGTGTGTGTGAACGCGCATCTTTATCTTTCCCCTTCTCTTCCTTCGATCTTCTACGATCATCGTTCGGTTTTTTTTTTTATTGGATATTCCAGTTCTACCATGCTTACACGGAATATGAGAGGCAAAAACACGAAAACTTGACACTGTATGTAGAAATATCCACGTAGAAATAGTTTTGAGTAAACATACCCAAACTCTTGAAATATTGGCAATACATCAATTCAAGATATATATTTTTATCGATGTATTATTTCTTTTATTCTCGTTATTTGTTTTATCGACGGATATGTCAGAGTTATTTCCAAAAGTGTACACTAATTGAATAGCCTAAATTGTTAGTTAGATTTATAGGCAGAATATATATTTGTTGTTGAGTTTTTTTATATTCAGACTCGGTGAGAGAGAAACAAGAGAGGAAAAAACTTGAAAGAGTGTAAATACATGTGTGCGTATACTTCTGATAGATAAAACATGTATTTTATACATATATATATCCTGGAAAAAATTTAAGCAACGCAAATAGTAAGTGTGAAAAAAAATACGTAACAAATACTCACCTTGATGTGAGTCATCCGATGATAGTAGAGATTCGATGAGGCTGTGAATTTCTTACCGCAGACAAGACATTGATGAGGTTTTTCGCCGCTGTGAATGCGCTTATGCGTGTTCAACGAGCTTGAAGTTGAGAAACCCTTGTTGCACACCATACATACATGCGGTTTTTCCCCTTCGATTTAATACCATACTTGAATTACTGCGTTAGCTCTTCGTTGTATAATTTCCACTTCGCGATTTATACGGTAAATAATGGCGCACATTCCCCTCCCTCTCTACTCTTTCTCCTCTCTCTCTCTCTCTCTCCCTATTTCCTCTTTTCATCCCCTTCACGTTTTCCCTCCCTTTTCTTTCTTTTACTAAATTTGTGCTTATTAAAAAAAAAAATAAACGAGAATTTTTTTGAAAGCTTCAAATATTAAACTTTTCTTAATATACCTGTGTGCGTTCTCATGTGTCGTTTCAAAAGGGATGGCCGATCGAAGGATTTGCCACAGACTTCGCAAGGTAATAAAACCCTTTCTCCGCGCTTGATCGTCAGGATACTGCAATCGAGGTGATCACTGGCCAGTGACAACATTGACGAAGAAGATTCCTCAGACGTCGATTCGTATTCGTCTACCTCGTAATAGGAGTGAGATAATGAAGGGAGAGAATGATGAGCCAGTAACGTCATCGATAAATCCAAGGGAGATTCTATGAAAGAAATGTGATTTTATAAGCAATTTTGCATAAATCGATTTCTGTCTGTCAGTAAATAAGTTTATATTATATATATATATATATATATCTCTCTCTCTCTCTCTCTCTTTCACACACACACACACGCGCGCGCGCGCGTACTTACCATCCAAGATAGAGTCGATCGTGCACCTGTAGATAGCTGATCTGGAACACACATCGTGCGAGATGATAACGATATCCTGCTGTGTCGCTGGCAGGAACCAAGCCACCAGTTCAGTGTCTGGTTGAACATTCTTTATCACTTCAAATATAGGTTCACCTATATTGAAAAAGAAATTGAAAAATTCAAATATTTTATATATAAAATATTTAAAAAACATTGAAAAACAAAAGTTTTTATACATAAGACACAATTATAAAATAACTTACCCTTTACTTTTGTACCGATCAAATTGACTTGTTCGTTGTACGACTGAACGATGCGGAGGAATCTAATCCAATTACACTGACGTTTATTCAGATTGTAGTTGGAAAAAAAGACCTCGTCGTAACAACCGTATTCGCGTCTGATCTAAAAACACCCGTGTGTCACTTTGATCGTATAAGTTTTGAAACAAAAAAAGAAAAAACAATTTTCTCATGAAAAGAAAAGAGTTAAAGATAGCGTGAAAACGTTCCTCTAATACTTACATCGTTGTCATCGAGGAGGGAATAAAGATCGATCTTATCAAATCTGATTGATCCTTGAAACGGATAGATCAAGGTACCCGACGGGATGAATACATTCGACCAAACCGAAATTCTCACATCTGTGACCAACGTACCCGAATCATTGTCAAAAAAATTCTTGCAGGATGACTGATCGTTGGTGAGGACCAAGGAGAATTCTTTAGGTATCAGAACGCAAGTTTCCATAACAGAGAACGAACAGTATTTTGAGAGAATTCACTGTTTATTGGCGCGCAATGCGGATAATTTGTTTCAGAAATACATCTATGGATTTTGCTATGTATCAAGATACGCGTTGATATAATAGGACCTGAGATGCATCTACTATGTTTTGGCAAAACACAAGAGACAGCGTCGCGAAATGTCTCAGATAGCGCGTAACGTGTGAAGAGTATTGCAAATATATTTCAGCACAACGAGACAAATTGACATTTGAGTTGCGGAATTGCGAATGTCTTGTGGAGGCAACAACTTGACGAGAAATTTGCAAATAGCTGTTTTACACCTTTTGTTGATGAGTTAATTGTATGTTAATTCACAAGTTTTTGCGCGCGTCGCAGACGTAAAATAACACATATAGGAGAGCAAGAAGAAATGTAGAAAGACAGAATCGTACAAGGCCCTCGGCTGACTGGACAGGATTAACCGACTGATCTTGACCTTGCGACGGGTTACCAGCATTTGCTACCGAATGGTTAGCCCTTCCCCCTCTTAAAACCACCTTTTCCCACTCATCGTGAGCGTACCAAGCCCGGCCTTTTTCATCGGCGTAGTCAAGGAGTAGCCTTAGGATATTCAACTGGCCTCGACTGGCTTTCTCCGCTTCTCGTTCGTTTACTACAATCAACTACGATGTGTTTTACGTGCATTATTGCTAACAATATGCGTATCTCTGACCGCGAACAAGATGCGAAAAATCGAGCGCAAACACACACGTGTACTGAAAAGTCAAGTTGTCCGAGAATACTAATTACTTTCTCTTTCATAATGTTCTTTAAATGTGCGATTTCGCATGAACACATGTAACTTGGATGTAATAATCATGAAAGAAATTGTGATGTATCAACAGAAAGCCCTACGCCAGTGTCGCCCCACTACGTGCATTTGGCATGAGTGCAACTCAAGTGTAAAGCAAGTATCGGTCCGTTCAGCCGGCACAAGGAAGCCGGCCGGTCATCCTTCTCATCGTCTTCGCTGTTGTCGTTTTCTTTTCCTTCTTCTTCTTCTTCTTCTTCTCCTTCTTCTTCTTCTTCTTCTTCTCCTCCCACTCCTCTTCCTTCTCCTCCTCTTCTTCCACCAGCTCTCGCGACAACACTTCAAAGAGAAACCCACGTGAGCGCACTTGTCGCTCTTTATCTTCTCTTTCCGTCTTTTCCGCGCTTCCTCGTGCATTGCATCTCCTTCTTTCCTTTCCCTTATTTCTCTTCGCACTCCTCTCCTCTTTCTCTCTCTCTCTCTCTTACTCTATCTCTTTCTTTCCTCCTTTTCATGTCCTGTCCTTTCTACTACTTCCAGCAAATAGCCTCCATCATCCCTTTTGCTCTATTTTTTTCTTGCTTTTTTTTCGGGCTTGCTACCTATGCTACCTCTCCACCAACCCACTCCAAGCAGTCTTTCTCCCCGTCGAATTTTTTTTCTTTGCTCTATAGAACGAATCTTCCAGTTTTCGGGGCTTTCAGAAGAGATCTAAGTTTGCTATTGCCAGTGTTTAACTAAGACGCGATTTCAGAGTTTTATTACATCGTTTTAATTTCAACTTCAGATGCGGAAAATAATGACTTAATAACTAAATATATTTTAAAACTAATGAATATTAACTCACCAACAAAAGAAATGTTTATGATTACATTCGATTTATACAAATTATCTATCAAACGTTGATTTAATCTCATAATCGGTGTCGATATGCTTTTAGCCGGAATCTTGTACTCTCGTGCAATTGCATCTACTAAGATTAAGCGTTTTTTATTTTCTATGTTGCGATATCAATGATATGTATTTGGTTGCTGTTCCGTTGCAGATTTTTTGCCGCGTATCTTCTCATTTTTCTTCTTCGTCACATTAACTTTTAAGCCTTCTCGAAACCTTACGCGGCAGATAAACGTATGTTAAAAGTTATACATACCGCAGCAAAGAAAAAATTGAGATACATATAAAAAAGTATAAAAGAGAATTATACTGTTTGTGTGACGTTACCTGATATAGAGTACGGAAATTACAATAATGCAGCAGATTAAAAACAAAACCACAGCTAACGCTGAATAAGCAACAAATTCTTCACTTGGCATCCATCCAAAAATTGGTCGTGTTAATTTATCCTCCATTAAGTGAGTACGCCAGTTTGGAGGCTTGAGAACTTTAAGATGATGTTAAATTGCACAAACATAAACACAATTAAAAATAATAAATTTCAGATCTGCAATCTTTAATCGCTTCATGATTTAAAAACTGCTACAACTGTTTCGTCATTTTCATCAGAATTTTCATACATATGCATTACCTTTGACAGATATTATATTCGTTGTCCATTTAAAATTTAGATCAGTTTGTTCCACAATGCATTTCCACATGCCAGCGTGAGATTTATTTACAGCTGGAACGTGATCGACATTTGCAGCTATGGGTAAAGTAAAGCTATAATCTTTCCACAGCTTGTTGTCGATCATCCAATAAATTTTCAGATCCGAATATACGTAGCCGAGTATGGCGCAATGGCATATTACATGCATGGAAAGAGTTTCGCGAATTACAACATTTTCTGTCACTGGAATTATCGCCAATGTCAGCACTCCAAGTATCGTATACGTTCCATCCATTCGATGCACCGTAAGTGTATATACACCCGAGTCGTTTAATATTGCTCTACTGATTACTGAAAAACAATAACAATTCCATCTTTCCTTGTTGTCTAAAACAAATCAATATAACTTATTTTATAATATTTACATACTGATTTTATAATCTCTTATCTCTAATCTGTGCTGTTCTTCCTGAAGAAATATTCCATTATGAGACCATTGTATTTCTAACTCAGGCGACTCAGCTTTGATGGAATTCACAATATTCTGATTTGAAAAAAGTGATATCGACTCGTGCTCGTTTACGGTAAGAGCAGTGTAATTTTGTGCAATTTCTCTTTTAATTAAAGTTACGGTATCTGTGTGTACAAAATGAGTAAAACGTAAAATATAAATGAACGAACGAATAAAAAGTGTATGATGTGATGTTAAATTGATAGAAAACCGCGTAGGAACTATCTCATTTTATTAGATATGTAAGTTATTATTGCTACTTTACTTACCACTGGTTATATCACCACAAGGAATCGTGTTGCAACGACCCGTCATGCTGCTGGGTCCTATACAAGGTTCACCTCTCACGTTAGGTTCCGGCGAATTGCACTGTCGTTTTCTGGTTCCTACACCACCGTTACAACTGGCGCTACATGTCCACGGACCCCATTCTGACCATCCGCCGTCCAAAGGGGGACCATCTATGTCTGGGTGTGTCGTTAAATAAACAACACAAATGTTATGTAATGCGAAATGTAAATACGTAAATAAGAGATACGAAAATAGCACTAAAAAAAACGTAATGTCATTAGAAAATATACTTTTTTTGTTTTTACTATATTTGCCCGGAGATTTTTACCTGATGGCACGCAATTCGCGCTCCAGGTTGCCCAGCTTCCAGGATCGACAGCGAGTGAAAAAAAGTAAAAAATGAGCGGTTGTCGATGCACATAATAGAACACGTTAGTTTCATTGCAGAATACTTGAATTGTATTTTCGGACCATCTTTTCGTCGTAAACAAAACAAAACGGTACAGAATGATAAGCGAGTGCGTTAATTGTGAACATCAAAACGATAGGTATAAAATTTCAAACGTTGAATTACCTGATGGTGATATTTGTCCAGGACTCGGTGAAGAATATGGGCTTGCGTGCTTTCTGTTTGTGATAAACTTTTACGCTGGGATACGTGTTTTTCAGAAAATAGATCCACTGACCGCGCCGCTCGCCGAGTGTGAGCACGTAAAACCTGCCGAGTGCGATATACAACACGTTGGAATAATGTGAAAACGCGCGTGTAAGTTACATTTTGGAAAGCAAAACGTTTGTTACCCCGGGGTTGCGGGCAGCATAAGTAACGGTATTAGAACAACACCCTTGGCGCGTATCATTAGCATTAATTTGTCGGGTTTGACCGCTTCTTGTTTCGACCACGCGGACAACGGCAGTATTCTGGTGTAGCGATCGGTTTGTGTGTTCTCTATATGACATCCTGTACATATGAAACGCAAATACGTCACAAAAAGGAGAGAGTGCGAAAGAAAGCAAAAAATTGCCGAAAGAAAATTCCACAAATATCTGGTTTCGAGTAGTAGCAAATTAATACTTGAAGCGCAATCGAAAGCCACTCCTATCGCGTGTCCTTTTTCGCTGTTGTAATAGTAATAAACCGGCAAGAAGGTTTTCGCCGGTTCGGGATGTTCCCATTCGAACAACGGATTTGACGATCCTTCGTAATAAACGAGAACACGGCCTCGCGGCACGCGAATTACAAAACTGCTCCATTTACCGAGGTACAACAAATGCGGCAGTGTCTTTTTCTTTACTAAAATTATGTCTGAGAAAATAGAAAAATCAAGCGATTATGAAAATAACACGCGAGTCGAGCGATAAGTCGAACACGCATCGACATGTACCATTCGTTTCCGATTGATAATAGAGAAGTACTTTCTCGTTGTCTAACGCTCCGAGTTTGAGAATGTATCGAGATCTGAATCCGTCATCTGCGGTGAACACGAACGTTATAGAATCCGGCTGATCCGGTTCCCATGCTTTCAACGAAAAATGCAAGCCCTCCGAACGATACTCAGGTAAAACGTACAAACGTCGTCCGATACCGTATCCTTTCACGAAAAATGTACATTCCTCTGCAATAATTAATTTTGCCAAAATGACAATGATCGATTTGCGCGCGCGCGCGCACGCACACACACACACACACGCAACTGTCTCACCTGGCCTCTCGCAATCCCTTACGTCGCAAAGATCCTGCGGCACCTGCGGATCTGTCGTGTAGCACCACGTACCAGCGATATTGCGCGAGGGATTTCTGCAATAATTGCTGGCATTTTCCACACTGCGCTCGGGATAAAGACTGGAATTCAGATACGCTGGATTAATGATGTTACTACTGACAGATCTGCGAATCGATCTTGACGATGGCGATGGCAAGTTCGAAAACGATTCGAAAAAAATATTGCGTTCCGTTAAAGGACGTTTCCAGCGAGATTGCACGCGAGTCATCCGTTTGGAAAGTCTAGAGGACAGTTTCATTTCCGATTGCGACGTATTTCGCTCTTGCATCTTCTTCAGACCGTCGCTCAGCCATTTTCTGCAGGTCCGACCTGAACGAGTGACCGACAACGTGCCGATGTAATCGTTAGCTGTCCCTGCCATTCGACATTCTATAAAAAAAAACGCAACAATAGAAAGTAAATAAATAGAAAAAAACAAACTCAGCAAACGTTCAACAAAAGAAAGAAAAACAAATTGTTTGATAGTAGCCGAGTAGATAGAGAATATAAAATATCTACGTAAATACCTGAAGATCTACAAATTCGCACAGGACAAAACTGTTTTGCAACGCTGGTGACGTGCGGGTCGGAAGTTGCGTAGCAATAAGGACCGTTAGGGTCATGACTTGGATTTCTACATCGATTTAAAGCTTTGATTATAGATTTATCGACAAAATTGTCGATTATTTTCTCATCTTGCGGTATCTAATTAGTAAACATTACACGATGACAATATTTAAATATAAATTACACAATAAAATAACTTTTAGAGTTCTTAAAATATTGAGAGAGATAAAAAAAAAACCTCTTTTGCTATCCATGGCACACACGGAAGTTCTCCTGCACTTGTCCACTGAGTTCCTTGATACTGATATTCTGCAGTACTATGAATACAGTTTGGTGGTTGGGGATCTTCTATCGCATTTGCTGCTATGTTGTAAATTAAAGAAATGTGTAGATAACACGCACTTTATATAACTTTTATTATAAAACTTACCATCGGGTGGGCAAAAAAATGTCCAATGTGCTATCGTTTGATCACTTCCAACGCTAAACCAACGTACAGTAATCAGTCGATCATGATTTACATGTAAGATCTCTTCGCTTCCGTATTCACGTTGCGAGAATAAACGCAAGTGTGTGCCAAAGATACTGTAAATTTTGTTCACGCGTAGATGAAAAATTTGTATGAAACATCTCGAAAGAAATAAAACATTTTGTAAGCTTTGATATATCATTTTTTTTGTAACGCACATCGTAACGTGTATATTAACCTGATCGTGAACTCTTTCCAATTCCAATAATCGAGCATTTTCTTGGTCGTGACTTCTTTCAAGTGTTGTTTCACTGATTTTTCAGTCTCTTCATACAGCAAAGATGTGATATCATTACGTGCAATTTCTAACTACAAAGAATATCAATTGTCTAGCTTTCTTTTTTCTTTTTCTTTTTCCTATTCCATCTCTTTTCGTATCCGACATTTAGTTTTAAATCGAATAATCGTCTGCAAATTAATTTAGATGTGTCTCTTACTGTGAAACAAGGAAATAGCGTTCCGGGACTTTGATGGAATCGCATTATTACATTACGACTAGCTCGAACGTAAAACCGAACGTCTTGCGTATTGTTACTGGTTTGCATCGGCCAAATGTGCAAAATCTCATCTCCAAAACTTATGTGACTTTCACAATCTAAAACTCCGAAGAGGAATATGAGAGAATTTATATAATTCAGTTTGGCACGAATAAAGTTCGTGTTTGATTAGTTTTACATTTTTGGCACAGCTCTGTGCTCCATAAAACACCAGTGCCCGTGATGCCGTAGTAAAAAAAGTTGTCGGGGTAAAGACTCGAAATGCTATCTTGCGTTTTATATTTTTCCATAATTAACGGCTTGGACACACCGGTAATCCCAAGAGATATGAAACCATTAATCCATGTAATCCAAAAACCAGTCCATTTGGAACTGAGCAATATTCCAGGCGTATCTTCAAACAGTTCATTCTAAAAACCCCGAATTGTTTCATAACAATTAAACAGACGTTTTATAAAACGAGATGTTTCCTAGATAGACGCGTAATATTTTTTTCTCTTAACTTTAAGCTATATCTACGCACTAACATGAACAATTGGATACGTCATACCACTGACGTTGTTCGAAATCAAAAATTCCACTCCAGCTTTCCAATCTTGAGCGATCATTTTAGCGGAAGATGGAATTGGAAGCAAACTTAATAAAATTCTGACTTCAGCCTGAATAGAAGTGGTGAAGTGTTATTTATTGCTCGCGCGTAAACTACATTGCTATATTAGATGCGTGTATAAGTTAACAGTATTTATATATGTACATTTTGTTCGTCCAGAGGATTCCAGAGCTTAATCCAGAAAGATATGTTTCCATTTGTGTCGCTTAATCCCGTTAACGTAACATATGCTGACATATTTCGTGAATAAAGTGAACAATCTAAGACAACACCTCTCATAGTCAGATATATCGACAAAAACGTTGTCTCGTAATAAAAATACGTTTTGTAAAAATTAAAAAAGTTGGTTTCAGTTTGCGATATGTAATATTTGAAAAAAATATTGTTTTCTTATTACTGTATTTGTTTACTTGAACATACAAACCTTTATCGTCGCAAAATGGAATATCGCAATATTCCTTCTCCACTCGCTCGTAACTCTTTTCTTCGACGTAACACCACGGGCCACCGGAATCGTCGTTAGGATTTCTACAGAAATTACTCGCTTGTGTCCGTGAGCCGTCCGGAAAATGTTTATCACGAAATTTGACAGTCTAAAATCAACGAGAGCAAAAACAATAAAAAGAAACATGTGGACACAAAACGAGAGATGTGTGTTTCTTACTTTTGTGTTGTCAAATTTGTATCTTTTATTCCAAGATTTACACTTTCTTTTTGAAGCGCTAAAACTACGATTGCCACCGTATTCAGCTCCTGGTCCCGTTATCATGCAATCTAATTAAACACACAATTATAAAACATTTTTGGTCCCTGATCTGTTGTTGATATTTTTTTCTCGAATTTTTAATTTGTTTGCAAATTGCTAATACTTTGCTGACTTGTAACGTGTTTACCTCCGTAATTACAAAGTGGAATGTCGCATTCGTCATCGATAACTGTAGATTCTAACGTATAGCACCAAGGACCTCTTACATCTTTAGTAGGATTTCTACAGTAATTTTTGGCCAGTGTCATTGATTTTTCTGGGAAATTTTCGTCATTTATGTCTATATCAATCTAATTTTATTATTAAATAAAAATTGAAAATTTAATAAATGAAAATATCTTACGAAAAATAAATAAGAACATATATTTAAATTATTATTAAACTAACATTATGTGATTGTCGAGAAGTCCACAATTGGCAGCGAAAACCACCAGCGGTTGTCGAAATAAAACCTCTGTATTCGGTTCCAAGTTGAGATAGTTTGCAATTGGATAAATCAATTCTCGATATATTGCGCTCTAGAAAATAATTAAAACAATTTGATAAATAAATAAGCTCTGTCAACTTGCGCACAGAGATCAAGCAACGTCAGTAAATATAGAAAAACAATTTTGTTTTAATACTGAGAATAAATAAATGATCAATATTGAGAAAAATCGCTTTCAAGAATATAAAAATTGTTATTCATGAAGAATAAAAAAAAAAAAATTAGGATAATTGTGATTATTTAATTAACGAAGAAATTATAGTTCTTTTTCTTGTATACATTATTCTTCAAAGTTTTGTTACAAATATTTAATTAAAAAAAAAATCTGCACAATTCTGTAAAAACAATTATAAGATATTCTTTTATATTAAAGGTTATGTTTTCTTTTCTAATTTATAAAATTATATCAATTGATCTCATTTTAAAAAATACTTATGTATAATTTTTGTTACCTGCAATTAAACCAGAAATCCACATTACGAGAGGAAAACATTGTATGACACGCATCTTGATTTAAACTGACATATAATTATATTATAATTAAAACTTCAGCTAGTGTTTCTTTAAACTTTTCTAGTATTTTTTAATAATTATCTATATCTGTATATATACCGTCGGACGATCGCAGCTTTTTGTCGAACATAATTCGATTTCATACGCATAGTGAAAATTTCAAAAGTGAGCAAATTTACTAAGTGTTGACCAATAAGATCATAGATATTTTAGTGAATTTGCTCACTTTTGCAATTTTTACTACACTGCGTAATACAGAATCGAGTCCCAGACTACGGATTAGAATTGAAAGATTAGATTTAACCAATCAGGACAACGAACCAATTACTAATCTTATAATTTACTTCTTTCGTTCTGATTGGTTAAATTTCAATTCAGTTTTAATCTAATAGTTTGCTATGAGCTTAAAGGTTTACAACCGTTTCGACCAATGAGAATCTAACATAAAGTCGCCATATTGATTTAAAGAGCATAAACGTTGAGCGACGTTGAGTACAAAGCTGGTATAGATAGATGACCAAGAACTGTCATGTATGTGATTGTTCTTGAAAAATGACATGTGGCTGGGCTTTGTTTTACAATCCGCAATAATTAACTCACCAAAGTTTTTTCTGGTTCCTAAAAGTGTACATAAGTTTATTTCTATCTGACTTTCCTAAGCACAAGAATAACGTATGGATCAATACTCCAGCTAAGAAATCATATTATACCAGTATAGAGGAACTACAAAAACACGTGGTTTTTGTTTCGAATTTTAACTTACTACATTATTTCAAATAAGGATCTTCCATGGCAGTTTTGCATCGCGCCTTATTCACGTGGTTTAATTTGCTCATATTCTTGATCCTGTTAGTCTTGAGACTGGATTCAAGAATAGAATGGAATTACTTTATTGTTTTTATACCAATGTGGATCTACGACAACATTCTCCTTATTTATATTATTTTCAACATGATCTCGCACTGTAAGAACAGACGTGTCAATAATTTACAACGAGAGGTGAGATATATGTATACTTGGTAGACAATTAAATATTATATATTTTTAAATATTATATTCGCTAGGATATAATTCAAAAAACATTATAATTTTAAATCTAAGTAAGAGAGTTTAAACATACAATTTAATATTGTGAATATAATTTGTTTTAATTGTTTGATTATCCAAACTGTCTAAACATTAGTAAAGATAGTGTAAAGATTTAAGATTTAATGTGAAACAATAATATTGTTTCAGGCACGATACATGATAGCTGTGCTCTTGAAATTGTCTGCTCAAATCCTAATATGTTTAAAGTTGGAAGCACCTCAGTGGTCTCTTTCAGCCAAAGTAGTACTAGCACCATTTTGGCTGCTTCTTCCATCATTAGGAATAGATGTTTTCATCCACTTGATACAACAATCTAGGTATTGAGGATGGGACTATAAATATGCAATATTTCAACTTAATCAAAATATGTATGTATTTTTTTGTTGCATTAATAAGAAGTTACACACTGTTATGTGCTACTGAATACATATTGATAATGCTGTGAAATATGCATTAACAATATGTATGTATTTGTACTTTCAAGTTTTTTAGTTTTTTAATCTTATTATTTTAAAATAATAAAATTTTTACATACATCTATTTAAGATTATATAAGAGAAATTATAGAGTGCCATTTTTTAGAGTTAGCTTACTTTATTGATATAAATTATAAATATTCTCTATGTTATTGATTTTCTCTCGTAAAGAAATGATGTAAATCCAAAAGTGACTTGTGAGAAGACATGAGAACATATAAATCTCTTTTCTCACATGCGATATAGAACTAGTCTAGTCTAAAAATACTTAGCATTACACAAGGCCAAATAGGACAGAGTCAAAAATAAGTAACTCTTTAGCAGAACTCATCAATAAGTTCTTATCAGTGAAAATGAGTGTTTTTTTGCTTCAAAATCTTTAATTTATGCTGGTGCTGTTGTCAGTGAGTTACAAAAAGAAGAACAATATAAAAGTAGCAAGCAAGTGTGTAGCAAGAAGTGCTTTTATGATTACACAACAGTCATTTAAAATAGGCTTTTGCCTTGTATTGTGTCTTGCACTGAATAATTATTGCAATAACCATCTGTGTAGAACAAACTGACTTCGCAGCATTAGCAGCTGAGAAGAAGGTGATCAATGTAATTATGTATTTATGTAGAATTGTAATTGTAATGGAAGAGAGGAAAATAGGCTAGTAAGTTCTCTGCCAGTTTGCAAATATTAGTGGTAGAATATAGCACACATTTTCACAAACATTTTTGGAACATTTTCTTGCAAGTATTTTTATTTCTATGTAATTAAATACCAATACATACATATATATGTACAGGTGTGTGTTATTATTTCTTTTTAATTCAATCACAAAGTGATAGAAATATTTGTTGTACAGTCATCAACGAAATCATTTCTTATTACAATCTAAGTGTTTTGCAATATTTATGGGCACAGTTTTTCTACATA
Source organism: Pseudomyrmex flavicornis (assembly GCA_014825475.1). Classification (NCBI taxonomy): domain Eukaryota; kingdom Metazoa; phylum Arthropoda; class Insecta; order Hymenoptera; family Formicidae; genus Pseudomyrmex; species Pseudomyrmex flavicornis. The sequence goes on along the minus strand of QVNW01000899.1, from coordinate 62,858 downwards.
AAATGACTTATAACAAATTTACACTTGTAGAACTAAATATTTGTAATATTGACTCTTTTAGGTGATAATGTGGTTTTTCATACTGTTTTTATCTTCTGTATTAACTATACAAAACTCTGAAACTGCAAGTGATGTAACAGTAAAAGAAGTGGCAGCTGGACATTTGGCTGAACTTCCTTGCTTAAGTATTGATGAACATCATCGTTTTATGTTTTGGCAACTTGAAGATAATGATATTATCGGTCCAGGAAATCCTTTAAATGAAAAAAAATATAATTATGAAGTGTTGACTGGCTTACTTCAAATCAGAGTAAGTAATAAAATAATATTTGTAATATATAATACACATATTTACATGACAGATTATAAAAATATATGCAACACGTTTAGATATCTGTCAATATTATATATTTTATTATTTTTGTAAAGGGGGTATCAACATCAGAATCTGGATTTTACAAATGTTTTGCTAAAGGTTTATTCGATGATTCCCAACTCAAGATTCATTCAGTTGAATTAATAGTTAAAAATGACTGGGAGGAACTTTGGGAAACAGATTTTGAGGTATTTTAAAAAATAAAATAAGTAATAGGTAATATTGATATTGTACAATGCATTAAGATATATTTTTTGTTCAGACAAATTTATTGAGAGGAATGGCTGCTGTTATGGTAGTGGTGGTTGCTATAGCTGTTGTTCTTTTGATTATTGTTGTTAAACAAAAAAGAAATCAAAGATTCTTTGGTAAGATTTTCTTTATAAAAGTTGACAGAAAGATACATTTTTACATAGAAAACGGATATTACATAACTAATTTTGTACAGATCTAGAAGAGTCGAGAGAAAATTCTCCAGCACGATATACGCCAAATAACACACCTGGTGTCTCAGCAGACGTCGAGAATGCTGGAGTCGATAATGCTGCTCTTGACATTGATTTTCCTAAAGTGTTTAAACAAATGCAGAAGTAACTATCAATGCCATATGGTGTGTAATTATATAATAGAAAATAATTTTGCTTTATATAAAATTATAATATGTTTTTAAGCGCGTCTGATAAATAAATATCGTTTCTTATTTCCAAATAACGTATCATTTCGCAATCGATTATTTGATGTTTTATTGTATAGGATAAAAATTTAGTTTATTAGTTTTCATGATGACTATTTCACTGGAAATGTGTCATCTGTTATTACAATAATTCTATATTATCCCAGAGAAAAAGCCATATTAGATATTTAGGAATAATTAATGTAAATTATGATGAGAGAGAATCTTTGGTCACTTGAAAAGATATTAGAGATCTTGTAATTTTTTATAATATTATTAATCGTGTGTATGTTACCTGTATATTAAATGTCTGTTCTATTTTCACTTCAACTATTTTCTCGGTAATAATACTCTTGTACATTAGATCCTGCCGAAAAGTGTGAACTAGGTGTGGTATCCATCATACTTTCCGAGAGTCGTCCTTGCTCCTCCTCTTCCTCTTCTTCGTCCTCTGGTTCCGCTTCAGTTTCAAGTAATCGAATCTTCCTATTGTTTTCGCTCAAAATAGCAGCTACTTTTCGAGCGCCGCTAACCGCTAGGCGTCTCGCGGATATTCCTTGAAATGGTTTTGGCCATGACGCACCGAGGATATTGACTAAATTTATCGTATCTTCTTGATAATCGAAGGTAAGTACGTCGTGCAACGGTACTTGTACAAGAGACGACGCGTGAGTTTGTTTGTTTAATATGAGTAAGCTAAGATAATCTTGCGAGTAAAACTGAAGATCTACTATTATGGTGTCAGTTGTTTCTTTTTGATATTCTAGACACAAACAAAAAGTTATTTAATTAAATTTACGTTGCAATAGAAGTGAAATATGTTGTTCAATGCATTAGTGTTTATCTATTCGGACTAGAAAATAAACGCAGACTAAAGCAATTTGTTTTTTGATTCGAGTCTCTACCCGTATAAATATCATAGAATTATTTGTTAGCTCAAAGCGCGCCGTTGTTATCGTCTTCTAATCCGAATTAGATCTTAATTGATATTAAATACAATTGACGCATCATCAATACCTTGTTTATGAATTGCATCTATTGTAATCATCTTTGAACTGAGAGACGTAGGTTCTGTGGACAAACACTGAATATTGAAGAGTTTTAAAATATTGCTATTGGCGTCGCACATGGCTAACAAGAGATTTCCGTCGCTCGTAACAATTTGTGTGGATGTGAGAGATGCAAACGATGGCAAAGATATCGAAATCATCACAAAGTGATTGATCAAACCTTGATAAGCTTTAACGAAAACATTGTCCACGGTAGCGACTAATTTTGCGTGAGATTGCACCAAGGATGATTTAAAATTCTGCTTCACTATGTGCTCGTAATCGCGCAAGCATTCATTTGCGTCGAGCATAGCAGCCCATTCGCTTCCCTCCGAAGTCAGCTGAGTCTGCAGATTTTCTCGACGCAAATATTGTCCTAATTTCTCGAGATTGACAGCTACTCTGCAGTCCGTGCTTTTTGGCGTGGTCTTGTCGAAACCATTCAAAAACTCTGCGATAAATGTCAATTCTTGCTGACTCACGCGACTCACCTCCGACGGTACTCTTTCATCCGTCAACTGTAGAATAGCTACGTACAACCATCTATAAATGAACAAAATATTGTAAAACGATTAAACATGAAAATACGATATTTAATTATTAAGGTTTGAGCAGCACACATTCAGCGTACCGGAAAAATGCTTTGTAATTGCGCATACTCTGATCTATAACTTGCTCGATCTCGTAGGACTTTGCGAGAAAAGCTTCAGACTCGTTAATGGCGTTGGTTACGAGCATTTCATCGCGCAATCCTAATGCCTCATATGTGCCACCCACTCTCACCAGTCCTCTCAATTCGGCCAATTGATCAACCAAGGCCATACCAACGCTAGTTAAATTTTTAGAAACTAATTTCTGCAGAAGTATGTAATATTTTCATATTCAAACGAATTCACAAGAGATATGCAGAAGCAATATTTTACAGCACGTATATTTTTCTCTAATACCTGTATGTTACTGTAACACATTTCAATGCTGTGTCCAAATTTTTTCAATCCCTTCTCTGTAAGATCTCGAAGTAGAAAATTCTCTAAATTCTTCGTCGGTATTCCGATCATCAATAGCTCTAAGAAATCCGCAGACATACTGCCGGATGGATTCATTTCTGCGTATCGTGTAAGTTTTTCATCCATTTCCAAAAGTATCGTCTCCCAAGCTTCGGAAGTAGCCATTAAAGTGCGCGAGAGATAATCTTTTAAACATTCTACGTTGGCCTGAATTTGCGCAACCTATATGTAAGTATATGAAAAATTCAATTGATTATATAATTTAAAATCTTTGTTTATGAACGTGTGATTGCAAGATATGTCATAAAGTTTTATTTATACGTAAGAAACCTTGAAAAATGCTGTATTCCTTTCAAGTAGTGGACAAGATAATCTAGTTGTCATGATATAGCTGTCATCCTTCCATGTGATCCAAATTGGATCACCAGCTCCACCTGTAATCTGTAAAATTGCTCCGTGGCCCACATTTATGACTCCGCAATAAAACATACCGAAAATGTACATCAGTATTGTACCATTCTTTTGACCAATCTAAAAGTACATATGTATATATGTACACACATAGTTTATCAATATTATTCATAATATATAAATCATACAGTTATATTGTTTATATTTTTTGACACATACAAATAACATATCCAGTGTGTGAGATAAAAATTCTTTGCGTTCAGGTTCTGCATTATAACTTCTGATTAAACTGGGCAGGGATGGCAGATAATCACCTGTAGGTTTGTTAATCTTGTCACTTGAACTTTCATGATCGGCATTAGACAATGACAACCACTTAACACAGCTAATTGAATCATTTGTTGGCAATTTAGTTTTGTGAATAATATTTTTGGTTTCAACATCAACGAGACAGAGAAATCTAGATATCTCGTAACATACTGCGAGAAGCTTTCCATCAGGTCTCCATGCCAGATCGGCAATGGTATCGGATTCATCTTGTGGACTTAACAACCACACTTTTTGCCATGTGAGTCTATGAAGATTGACTTCACCTGTACAAATTTTTCAGTTAACATCTAATATTCACAAATGCATAAGTCTTAAAGCCCCGGCTTCTATAAACTCTAACCTTTTATATTACTGACTGCCAAAAGATCCATTTTTGGTGACCACAACATTGTTGTCACTTCTGTTGGAAGTTGACGTTCTTCTAGTTGTCGTATGGTACCAGTCATTTTCGAAATTTCGCTTAATAAACGTATTGCTTTTCTAAAAAAAACTCTTTTGAGTTTATCATGTCAATAATAACAAGACGGAACAGATGATTCTTGAGAATCGTGAGGCAAGTGACACTTGGTTTAAAAGTGCAGAAAGTGCAACATGAACCTCACACATGTATACAATATATATTGGACTATGTACGCTCGAATTTTGAAATTGGTATGATATTAATATCGTAAAATTCATTGCACACGCATACAATTAATTTTAACTGCAAAATAAAAAATTCTATGCTTTTTTCTGCATTTTATAAGTAATATAATATTTGAAAAAGAAAATATTTCATATATTACATAAAGAAACATCAAATCTGTGATACAGGCCATAGGACAACAACGCAAAGTAACAATTGGAGATACGAAAAATAAGCTAGATAAATATTTAATCAACTTATCTCTCATCTGTCTTAACAAACAAAATCATGTACAGTCACTTTACATTTAACAATATATTACTATAGGTAAATATATTAATAAATATATGATTTAAATAAAAAAAGAAGATAAAAGATATTTGGAATCATTTTGTAATATTTGTATGTAAAAATAATTGTTACATAACGCATTGATGGCAAATAGTGTTGTACATTATTTTTATTCGTCGCGAGCAATAAGTCGATTGATTTCAGGTTGAAGAAATTCACTGACGATAGCCGACACCATCTCTGTGAGAATGATTTTTAATTTCTCCAAATCCCTAAAATCATATATTACATTTTAAAATACTACGATAAATATTTATCTTTTATCATTATAAAATAACATAAAATATATATAAAAACATTAGTTCTAAAATGGTACAGAGAGTAAAAGAACATATGATAAAATATTGTATAAAGATCAAATAAGACAAGAAGATAAAGATGAATAAAAATATTCTTGTAATTAGTATTTGCAGAAATCTTACTCTCCAGGTAGTCCGCATAGTTCGTTGTAGTATTTTATTTTAGGTTCTGTGCCGCTGGTTCTTAAAGTAGTGACTAATCCGTTTTCGAATATAAATGTGATCATTTGGCTAGACTTTGATACAGGTAGAACTGCTTTATTGTCTGGTTTCGTATTGTCGTATCCAGTTGTTAAATCTCGAATACCAGTTATTATATATTTTCCGCCTAGAATTCCGGTTGGGTACTGCAATTTATAGTAAAATGAGACTATAATTTACTTACATAACATAATTATCTCTTATAATAAAAATCAAAAAATTTTCAAATATATTTTTGCACATAAAACCAAATCTCTTTCTTTAAAATATATTGAAATAAAAAGATAAAACACAATCAAAGTTATTTTTATTTTCAAACAATTGACGCTAATACCCAATACTTGATGTGATAATTTTAAGAAATCTTGCTTATTTGATGTATACTTACATCAAATTTGTGTTTATTCTTCTGCAAGAAATGGCGTTAGGTGATACAATGACTGTATCATTGGTGTAATCAAAATCACAAGAAGAAGAGAGGGCAAAAGAGTCAAAGATATTACAACTAAATTTACATATTTTTTGCATGCTTTGTTCTTTGTCATCCTGGTAACTATTTTAAAAGAGACACGAAAGAAATATACAATACGAAATTACGCGAATGTTTGACAATAAATTGTTAAATATTTGTAATGAGGTAATTTTTTTGTTATTGACACATCATACATTAGTGCGCAATGCAATTAAAGTTGATTATAAGTTGATTTTACTTAATATACTCAAGTTTACTGTACATAATGCACAATGAGATGTATGTACAAGTTCAGAATTCAAACACAAAAACTTTTTATCTAATCTCTCTTTCTAATGGTATATCGCACTTTTTTATATTGTAATTGGTTTTGTTTTTAGTCTAACAATAAAATGATGCGACTGTCACCTGTGAGATTACACGCACAAATATTAGCAATTATATTTTCAGTTTATGCTATCTCATGCGTTACACATACAAGTATACCTATGTATACTTGCATACATATATATATTTATATATACATTAACCTTGCATAATATATGCCACTAGATGGAAATTGTATACAGCAGCTGCTGACATAAGCATTATATTGTTCATTCTCCTACGTATTGTCTGACAGAGATAATATATACATTTATACATATAACTTGTATTTACATATCAAGAAAATATTGAAAGTATAAAATATATTGACGATTACTATCAAAAGTTTTTTTCTCAAATAAATCTGATTGTAAAACAAAATTGTGCGATATTGTCTCGAAATTTAATAGAAGAACACTTAACACAAGTGTAGTTTTTCTAAACAATTGAAATAGGGAATTGTTTTTTTTTTTTTTTTTTTCACAAAATAGAACACTCCGATGATACTTACAGTACACGATTTGCCAGAATAATTTCTCAATCGTTCAAATATAGCTTTGATAGTATCCGGATCGTGACATATCCAGTAAGAATTATCACTGATATGATGTCCATATCTGTGTTAATAAAAAAAATTTTTAATTGCTTTTTAATATAAAATAAAAGTGTAATACACAATTTAAGAGCTTACTCTTCATATATCTCCTGTAACTTATCAGATAAACTCAATCCCACAGTTTCGAGATAAGCCGCTAATTCAGCCACGCGAATACCAGCACTGATACCATCTTTATCTAGAACCTTAGAACCACACATGAAACCTATAGCTTCTTCATACGCAAACAAAACTTCTTTGTTTTCTTTGATTAGATCTATAGCTCTGTTACCCATCCATTTAAATCCTGTTAAAGTCTCCTTCAAAAAACAATATCTTTGTTAGACTCCAAATTTATTTTTTTAATTTTTACTAAATGCGCGCGCGCACACACACACACACAGCGTGTATACACGCTGAGAAGTTTTGTTTGTGTACGTATATATAAAATTTCAAACCTCAAAATTAAAACCTTCTTTCTTAGCCATCGATGCTAGGATTTTACTGGAAACCGTTGATGCTAACATATACGTGTTATTCATATTAGCAGCAGGATGCAGCACTTGGTAAGTGTGTATCATCCACCAACCTAATAACGCGCCAAGTTCATTTCCAGAAAAGACATGCCACTCTCCACTACGCAACCCAAACATATTTCTGTTGTTTATTATTATTTAAAAAAACAATAAATTTATACAGACTATAAGATCACGAACCTTTTTGTCTTTATCGCACATGCAAGTCTATCAGCATCAGGATCATTTGCAAGTATTATAGAAGAATCACTTTTATTTGCTAATTTTATGCTGAGGTCAAGAGCGCTTTTTCCCTCTTCTGGATTGGGAAACTTTACTGTAGAAAAATCTGGATCTGGTAGTTTTTGTTCCTCCACAGTTATAAATGGCTAAAGTGTGTGTAAATATGATAGATATTTGTCTAAAACAATCCACAAATATTCCTCAACACAGCATGTAAAGATATTACCTTGAAGTTTGCCACCTCAAAAGCAGCAACCATGTATTCATATCCAACACCATGCATGGGAGTATATGTGAAAGTAAGCGTGGTATTTCTATTAACTTCAGGATATAAAACATTTTCTTTTAAGTCTTTATAATATTCTTGAATAATATCTTTTGGATCTTGATAATAAGGACTTTCATAGATCTTGCTTGTGTCCCACGAAGATTCAAGTGGTTCGAGATTACTGAGAATGTAATTTTGAATTTTTTTATCGTGTGGCGAAATAATCTGAGCTCCATTTTGCCAGTAAACTTTGTATCCATTGTCATCTTTTGGATTATGAGAAGCAGTGATCATGATACCAGCTGCACACTTGTATTTTACTATAGTGTAAGATATAAATGGTGTAGGACAAACTTTGGAAAATAAATATACTTTAATACCGTTGGCTATAAGAATTGCAGCAGTTAATTCTGCAAATCTAAAAAACAAAACTTAATTAATAGTGATTTTTTTACTTATGACAAATTATTATTATAAATAACTTTTACCTTTTACTGTTATAACGGCCGTCAAATCCTATCACAACACCTTTTTGTGCAACATCAAAAATTGTATCCATCAAATATTTTGTTAATCCTTGACTGGTTTGCACAATGACCAAGTCATTCATTTGATTATAACCTGGTCCCATACGACCTCTAAGACCAGCAGTTCCAAATTCAAGTCTTTTAAGAAACAAATTGGATAATATTTTAATATTATCATTATTTAAGTAATCAAGTATTTTATCTTCAGCTTTCGAATCCTATGCAATATATAACAGAGAAATTATTCATTCAAAAATATCTCATCACATAAAATGTATAAATCATCACATTTGTCAAGTAATATTTGTAAAAATAATATTTATAAAACATATTACCTTATTCCATTGTAACCATTCAATGATCTTGGCATCTAAATTACTGTCACCAGTATTTACTGAATGTCGCAACGCCATAATACAAGATGATATGAAATTGCGATTTATAACATGCAAAACTTGAAATAATGTTTTCAATAGAATAAAACTTGCATCAGAATAAATTGTTTTTTATACATAAACAATCTTTTAATAATTCAATTTATACATCCAACACAAGTCTTCTTTTTCCACAAATTCTCTGGAATATATACGTAAGAAGTGTATATATCATTTGAAAAAAGATTAGAAAGATTTGTGCTATCTCACTTCTCTGATAACTTATTTGGATATTTAATACAAATGCACACACATACATGATGATGTAATGATGGATTCATGAGATCTTTCGTTCACGCACACCTCTTCATTTGTTTGTTTGGCAAACGCGTTGACACTTATGACTATAGATATAGATATAGGGCTATTGCATACAAAATAACATAGAGTGCATATGCATAGCATAGAACCATTTAAATCAATGAGCATATAGTTTTATGTACATAATTCAATATGGCGACTTTATGTTAGACGCTCATTGGTCCATATAGTTTTATGCTATGCATATGCAGCTATGTCATTTTGTGTGTGATAGCCCTTAATATTTTCTTTATTGTGCACAGGACTTAAAAACTAAAACACCCTATAAATGTCTAGTTACACTTTTTTTGATTTCAAACTTTTCAATATGAATTATATATTTTTTTTCACAGATGACACAGTTTCTTTGACAGTTGATTTTCTTAAGATTATGTGAAATTTGATCACGTTCTTTGTTCTAATACAAAGTTTGTAGGTCTTTCTTTTCTTCTAAGGAAAATATTAAGGTAGAGATATGTATGAATATTGAATATAAATTTTTATTGAATTAAATTACTATATACTTTATTTTGTTAAATTATTGAAAAACAAAATTACATATATTACATGCAGTCTTTTTCTGAAACGAGTTACTTAATTAAGCCACAATGCGTATATCCGAGCAAGTTTTGAATGTTTCCTGATGTCCACAACCTACTTTGCCCTTGCCATCTTCGCATATTCCCCAGTTGTTTCCGGCAACGTATTCCCATCTAAAAATAATTTTAATATCTAAAGAATCGTGTATGTTACAAAAACATTAATTTCAAATATAGATTGATTTTGTTGTCCAATCCGTCATAATCATCATCATCTTCAATGTTTTACTTTCTAAGCGAAGTATATGTTTTTCTTTACCTGAGGACACAGTGCTCACAAGTAAGACCCGGAGGTAGAATGCCAGTGATCGTGTAGTCTCTGCTGTCAGTGCTAGGTAGCACGTATTTGTAGCTGCCGTTTGACAACTTCAACGGATACTTGGCGAAGCACTCTTCGGTTTCCACGCCATTGTTGTTGCTCAGAGGACAAATAAAGAATTGTACGTGACCCCTGTGATTTACGGTAATTCTGGACACTAACTCGATCTGATCTCCCGCTTTGTAGCTGCAAAAACACGCGGAACATATGTATCTTTTATATTAAAAAAGATTACGCTCAAGCTGTACATAAGCACGAAGTGTCTTCGAAATTCACAATTAACTTACGTTTTCACGATAGTGCCAGTTCCGTATGTTCCGCCGTTTTCATTCGGTCTGGGGGTCGGCAAGGAAAAGTCATCGCCGCAAAGGCCGCATTTGCCATTTCGTATGTGTACCTGCGTAAATAAATTGAGAAACATTGTTTTATATATATATATATATATAAATTAATTTAAAATAAATGTGGTGATTTTTTAGATTATTTATATTTTTTTATTTGATGCAGAGAGAGTCTTACGAATAAACCGCCGCAGTAGTTGCCGTCATCGTCGTAGTTGTCAGGTGTATTGAATCCTTTCCTCCAAGCGCTTCCTCTGTTCACGGGTTCTATGAGCATTCCATGTCCGTAGGCTTCCTTGAGATAAAAGATCGTTAGGGCGCAGACGAGCAACAACTTGGCGTAGGCCATGGTAACAAAATCTTTTAATTTTGTAATAACCCTTCGGATTAAACGTTAAAGTCAAATGGAATCTCTTGGCCGAAATTGCTTGCTTTTATACAGTGTTGTTTATCAAGTGATAAAGATTTAATACAATTACGCATTCATAAGAAGATGAGCAAAGTTTTAAAAACATATATCACATCTGTGCAAGAACATCTTGGCTTATTTGTCGCGAGACCTTGATTCCCTTACGCTTCATTTATCAATTGCATAATCGTATTGTGATTGCGCATCAAGCAGATATTAAAATATAATTTATTATCTATTTAATGCGCCAGATGTAGACATCAAAATCTCCGATAATTTGAAACATTATCTTATCATAAAAAAAAGGATTGTCTGAAGATACATTTGTTGACTTTTTATTTTGAACATCTGTTCTTTTTTACACGGATGCGTTCCGGTTCGCGATTTTTGTCCGATGTGACGTATCTTATTTATAAAGTCTTTCTTCGTCGAAGTTTAATCAAAAAACTTACGTAGATAATAATTATCACTGAAAAAGAAATAAATTACTCAAGCAATCGTGATGATATTAATATACAATCAGTCTGAAATTTTAGATTTTACACACATCGAGCAATTTTCTTTTTCGATAGAAAATTTTAATCTTCTCTTAAAAATAATATCAAAACACGTGAAACGACAAACAAAACATCAAGTTAAAAGTAATTATACATTTTAAAACATTTATTTAGTTTTATTTTTATATTTACATCGCACAAATCAGCGTACATTAAAAGGAAATCGATATCTCTCATAATAAATATTTAAATTTTAAATGGAAACATCGGTCTTGATAGTTCGGGATAGTTCCGGTGGCGCTACAAATATCTGATCGCTCGAAATAGATGGACGTTCGCTGGTCTTGACGTTCTGTACAGGCATGAAGTGTCATAAAATTTCTCTTATTACCCCTGGTTAGGTTAGGTCTATGGTGATTAGCTGACAGACGATACGTGTATTGCGTCGGATTTTCTCGGGAATCTTTTCGTTATGAGATTTTGTCGAATGTAATAGAACAATTTTATTGAAGCATCTTTAACTTTATCGGAATAATGGAAAAGCAACCGTTAAAAACATCCGAAAAACCACCGCCCTACTCAGTTGCAGTAGGTTCTGCTCCTACAGCAAGTACGTTATTGTAGACCAGGTTAAATTTCAAACTAGACATTGTTTAAAAGGTTGTTTCATACACAATATCTTACACTTGACATCTTGGTACGGCAACTGCTCATTAATGATATTTAAATACAAACATTGTTTACTGATGTTTTAATTTCATATGGTTTATATAAATGAAAATTGGTCGATTGCACAACTTTGCGACTTTACAGTTGCAAAATCAGTTTGTCAGACCTTTCGGTGTATTTGCAGAACAAAAAAATGTTTATATTTTAGAGTAAATATAAAATATTGAAAACTTTTGCTATAATTTTATGCAATTTATTGTATTAAGGTGCGCCTAATGTGGAATACACATCGTGGCAACCACCTCCTGGCTACTATCCCAACAACACTAACAATACTGGAACTCAAATCCCGTCGTATGGTTCTACACAACAGTCTACAACTGTTATCGTTCCGGAGATTATCATAATCGGCGCCTGCCCTGCATGCAGAGTGCGCAATAGTTTTTACTCATTTGTTTTACCATATCTCTTTTCATGTTCACCGAAAGAGATTTCTAATGTTTAATTTGTACAAAATACAGGTAGGAGTGATGGAAGATGATTATTCATGCCTTGGCCTGCTCTGTGCGATTCTCTTCTTTCCTGTTGGGATCCTTTGTTGTTTGCTGATGAAGACAAGACGTTGCTCAAATTGTGGAGCCTACTTCGGTTGAGCTACTGGAAGAGCAAGTACTGCTTTCAAAGTGCATATCAAGAATTACCTCTTGAATAAATAACAGAAAAAGTGACATTAAAAACCATGATGAGTAGGCATGATAAGAATCGCGTTTGAAAAAAACAAAATATTTTTATAGAAGAGTTATAAACTCGTATGAGTATAAAAAAGTGTTTAAAGTGAGATATAAAAAAATAGGAACCAAATGATCTTTTATAGGATGTAATAGTTTGAAATAGGAATGCAAGTTTATACACAATGTTGCTTATTTTAAAACAAATGTTTGTTAAATGTAGTCATTTGTATGTTTTTTTCTTTTTTAGTACTTGAGATTCTATTTGTTTCTGTGACAATATGTAACATGCCTTATCAGTAATTTATAAAATGTTAAATTTTAGAATATTACAAATAATATTTTTCTATATCTGTAAGTAAACAGATATTTATATCCATAAATATTTCTATATGCGTATATAAAATTTCTGGTTTACTATGTATTCTCAGAAATAAAAAATGTAAATACAACGAGATAGAGGATGATGAGAGAAGAAAGAAGATCCATAGAAATGTTAGTTTTAACTTTTTACTTTTAACTTTTCCATGATATAGATTATCTCACGTGATTATTCTTGTTACATTAAACTGGTTAAATATAAATGTATTGTGTTTTTATAAACAATTTTAGAGAAAGTGACCGTACATACGTCATCTATAGTTAACAGATTAACAATCGAAAAACTGGTTAAATTTTGTGTGACACTAATTAATACAGTAAATAATATTTTAATATTTTATATACACATCTACATATATTAATTTTTTCTTATTTGTTGGTTTCTTGATATTATCTTTTTTTCACATGAAAGTGTGTGATGAGTAATTTTACATCATAAATGAATACACATTTCATAAACATGGAATACACAACAACCAATGGAACAATATCTTACTGTACACTTTTAGCATTATTCCATTTAACATCATTTTATATTAATGAATATCTTCTGGATTGAACATTCCCTGCAAGCAAGAAACACAATAAGAATTCATATAAAAAATAACAATTTTTGAAACATAAAACCAAGTTAATTTGCTTGTGACTGAAAAATTGTGTGTCAAGTGTACCTTAGCACGTCTCAGGATGGAATCTTTGCTGGCATCATATGGATGATCTTTGCTCGGAATTTCTAGCACTGCTGGTATCGGTTGAGTGTGACTGTCGATCACATGACGAATCATCTCTGCTACCTAAGACAAACATTGTCCAAACTCAGATTTAGGAAGTAAGGGAAGGTAAAGCATATAAACATTTAATTGATCTCCTTTACTGACAATTGTCAGAAGAACTGAAAACCTGATAATGACATGCAAATCCTTTGCTCTTAGTTTCCCTCATGTAATAAACAGTTTCTTATGAAAGTTTAGTATCACATTTGAACACTTACATTTTGATTGATGAGAATGATGTCAATGTCATCGCGTTTGATAAATCGTTTGAATGTGTCTTCTATCTCACTTACTGCTGTGTCTACAAAAATATTTTTTCACTTTAAATATTCATATATTGGATGATTTGTTACACATGTAATTTTTTTCTGTTATTGACTGTTCAATATCTACTGTTCTATTCGGTTATATTCACATTTTATTTACAGAACGCGATTGTCACACGTACTTTTGTCAACGACCATAAAATTCGGCTGGCGATGCTTGTTGATCTCTCCGACTCCACCCAGCAAAAAGCCCACACAAGTATCCTAAAATAACATCTATTATTTGACGATTCTTGTTAATTTGTCAATAGTCAGAACAAATTTATTAGATTTTTTTTAAACTTAAAGGATGCATGTATTTTTTAACTAGATCAATGCAGTAATTACGTTGTTTGTAACACAATTCACTGAAAGTGAAGTAAATTCGTGTTCATGTTCTTGTGTTTTTATTTTTCTAATTATTTTTTCTTCGAAAGTGACAACTCAAAACCGAACAATAAAGAGATTTATAATATTATGTAAATACAGAATGAAAAGTTCTTCACACCTCGTCACCGATCACCGCCAACAGTTTTCCCTTTCCCGCGGAATGAAGCGCCATTGCAAAAGCAAAAAAATGCAGACAAGTCGACTTTTCACACGAAGTACAGATCTTTGTTAATCTCGCGGACGGGAATCACGGAACGGAGTCTTCTCGCGCATCAGCTGACGAGCCACACCATGAGCGTCACGTGTCATTCAAGGGTGTAAACTTGAAAAAAAGAAAGATATTTCAGCGCCATCTGACAACATCAACGAACATCTCTATATCGCGGTCTTATCTGTCGGCACATGTCTTTAAATCGATTAGTTATGTATACATACAACATATGTATGTGCTATATGTTGAATACGTTGCATGATGCAAGCGTGTACGAGCGCACGTGTTCGGAGAAGAAACGGGAGATAATCGTTTGCGGCTTGTTTAATGTGGTAACAACAAGACAAGTATATCCATAGTAAATTGATCTAATACAGCAAGTTACACGCAAAGTGAAAGGGATAAGTGGCGAATACGCGAAGTAAATGGTTGCATCTTAAACGATTAAATCTTTACAGCAGGTTAAAAATATCTGCATTTTATTTTATATAATTTTATTAGTCATTCGTTTGATGCAGTTTTCTAGATCTAACATCTTTTCGCGCCTTTGAATTTGATCGTTACATAAATATGTGTTGATATTTATTGTTTTCTGTTTTGCACATATATTTTATTGAAATAATTAATTTTTATTATGTTTATTAGTGTCATTATACACAGTACATGTTAATTTTTTTAAATTTATTATAGAAACATTGAATATCTCATGTATTGTTTTGTATCTCTTCACATAAGTGATGTTTCATAGAATGATATTATTTGTATATTTTTTCAGATGATGCAACATCTACTGTACATGAGCATCAGATACTGTCTGCGTCTCGCTTTCACAAATCATTGTCTATGACAACCTTTTTGTCACATTAATAGTTAACATCTAGCGAATTTATTTAGAAGATTGTATTATATAATTGTTTCTATCTATTGAGAGGAGCGAATATAAGTACCTTCTGTGAAGACATCGTTTATAGTAAAAATGGTGAGGGAAGCGTTGGACGAAATCAGGGAAATGATAAACTCAGACGACGACGGATCCGTTCCGTCGCCGTGCGACGATCGACATAAACACTTGGAAAAAGTGCAGATGAAAAAGCAGTTGGGCCTTTTGGAAGGAGTGGCCATTATATTGGGGATTATATTTGGCTCCGGTACGTCCTTCGTGAATTAAAAATCTCGATTCTTTAACTATAAGTTTTTTTTACAGACATTTAGATTAGAAATGAATATTATGTATCGAATAAAAAGAAGTTCACGGACACAGACAAAACAGAACTACTGTGTTCGCAGGCATCTTCATCTCACCGAAGGGAGTGATACAAGAGGTCGGCAGTGTTGGAGCATCCCTCATTATATGGGTCTTGTGCGGTTTGCTGTCTATGATCGGCGCTCTGTGCTACGCGGAATTGGGTACCAGTATACTTCGGAGCGGAGGCGATTACGCTTACATACACGAGGCTTTTGGCGATTTGCCTTCATTTCTATATTTGTGGGCCGCTAACTTAATTTTTGTGTGAGTAAATTGATGATATCAGAGGATCAACAGAATCGTATTAATTGTGAGAGCGTTGCAAATATGTGT
Organism: Pseudomyrmex flavicornis; assembly: GCA_014825475.1. Taxonomy (NCBI): domain Eukaryota; kingdom Metazoa; phylum Arthropoda; class Insecta; order Hymenoptera; family Formicidae; genus Pseudomyrmex; species Pseudomyrmex flavicornis. The sequence goes on along the minus strand of QVNW01000899.1, from coordinate 46,615 downwards.
TCGCGTTATTTGCAGACCTACAACAAATGCTATCATGGCGTTGACGTTTGCTCAGTACATTGTAGAACCGTTTTTCCCCACTTGCACAACACCCGACGACGGTGTGCGACTGATTGCTGCACTGACTATATGTAAGACTTCAATACCTATATATGCGTGTAAAAGATAAATATGTGTGAGTACATATAAACTTTCTTATCTGTGGGCAAATTAAAACCTTTCTCTTTTTTTTTTTGGCTAGAAAATACTAAGTTTATAAGTTATAAACTATTGATAGTCTTTGTATTTACAACCAGGCTTGCTTACATTTATTAATTGCTACGGTGTGAAAGAGACTTCAATAATGCAGAATGTATTTATGTACGCGAAAGTCGTGGCGTTTGTTGGCGTATACTTATATTCTTCATAAAAATACAGTTTATCATAGGTCACACGGAGAACTTTCAAAATAGTTTCGAAAACACGAATGCCGATCCCGGAAAGATCGCCGTGGCTTTTTATTCCGGCATATTTTCTTACTCGGGATGGAACTATCTGAACTTCATGACAGAGGAACTGAAAAATCCCTATGTGTAAGTTTCTCGATAAAAGATTATTCGTTTTCTAAATGTTGTAAATGTAAAAAATAAAATTATTCTCTTTGCCACAATCAAGTTATTAATAGAATGTGAATAATCATATTGAATTTAAAGAAGAATTTTAACTTTTGTTCCTAACAACAGAAACTTACCACGCGCGATTTACATATCACTGCCGTTGGTGACTCTAATATATGTTATGGCAAATATCGCTTATTTGGCGGTTTTAACGCCGTCTGCTATGATCGCTTCCAGTGCCATTGCTGTGGTAAGCAAGCAATATCCGCACCGAGCACGATTTATTACGATCTATTAAATTTAGGTAGCTTCGTTCAGAACGGTATACAGAATTCAATGTTTTTGTTTTTTTATATGTATATATATAAGACTTTTGGCAATCGGCTTCTGGGAGTTATGGCTTGGATAATACCCGTAATGGTAGCCATATCTGCCTTCGGCGGACTAAGTGTTCACATCATGACTTCATCCAGAATGTGTTTTGTCGGTGCCAGGAACGGTCATTTTCCTTCGATGCTGAGCCACATCAATATGTCTAAATTCACGCCTACACCTGCCTTGGTATTTCTGGTGCGAATCTTGATTTTGTTTTTAAGACTCCTAATTTCTCACAATAAAATTTTGCTGTGTGTCAGCAAAAATTCACATTACACTTGCGTTGATACAAGTGCGTTGAACTTTTACGCATTTTACAGCATCTTTTTACACTTGCAGTGCATTTTGTCTTTACTGATGCTGTACACGAGCGACATTTTTAAACTGATCACATACTGCAGCATAGTAGAGTCTTTTTTCATCATGATCTCTGTGGCTGGAATCTTGTGGTTGCGTTACAAAAGACCCAACATGGAACGACCAATCAAAGTATACATTGTTTCTCATATATGAAGATTTGTTAATTAACACATATCTATCTCTCAGATATATCTATGTCAGAGTCTTCAATGAAAATTCTCTTTTCAGGTACCTTTAGCGATACCAATAGTGTTCGTATCATTGTGCGCTTTTCTGGTTGTTCTGCCGTGTTTGGTAAGGACAGAGGAGGTCCTCATGGGGCTTTTGATCACTTTATCTGGCGTACCTGCTTACTTCGTCGGCGTCGCTTGGAAAAACAAACCGAACTGGTTCCAGAAATATAACAGTTCGTAATTCTTGCAAATGCATTTGCAGTTTGTTCGAAATTCAAAATCTTTTAATTGGTCTGCATATATATATACATATTTTGTGTTGCGTGTTTCCAGTTAAACTTACCCATATCGTGCAAAAGATATTTCTATCTGCGAGGGAAGAACGAGAAGTCGATTAACTGAATGTGGAAGCATCAAATTATGACTGAACGAACGGATTCGAATAGCCGGTGAGGTTTCAGTGATGTACTTATGTATCTCCAAGAAATACTTAGGTACATTTAAGAATTATTACAAGAGTAAAGAAACTTCGCGCGTTGTGGCACACTTGAAGTCAAAAACGCTTGCGATATTACATCGAGAGATGCATTATGAGTGTTCGGTGTTTTCCTTTTGAGTTTACGTAAGCGTATTTTCTAAGAGAACGCAAACTAATTGCTTCTTCGTAATAAAAGTCATTGACAACATACGTTTAATAATATAGAAATATATATATGTATTTCTTAAATATCGGAATTTCCGATTGAATTCAAGTTGTTTAATGAACACTATTATTGCACTTTGCGATGTACGATATTCTCTTTAAGAGAAGATTATGATCTTTTTTTTTCTTTTCAAAAAACAAAAAAAAAACAAAAAACAGGTAGATCTGAAAGTTGCATTTTATCGTTTTCAATTGTTGCCAAAGGAGTGTCTTTCGTGTGTTTAGTATTATTAATATTCGTTTGTATTAAATTAATTAATATATATGAAATATTAATATATAATTAATATATATATGTATAATTTATTAACAATTTATTAATCTTATTGTGTTAGAATTAATTGATCATATTATTTCTCTTCGATCGATTGATTGTATTAAATAATTGGAGAATTGAAAAATGCTGTGTGCTTTTCATATATTTTTGAATTTTAGAAATTTGTATATTTTGATAAAATTATATATTACTGTATGTCATACAAGCAATTTGTGATTATCTAAAGCCAAAACGTTCCTGAACCAAATTCGGAAACATCCAACGAACCTATTCCACACCTTTGACTATGTAACCACAGACGTTAGTCGATGCTTTCGTGCTGCAGCGAAGATTAACAGTGCTTCTGTCGTCTAAGTGGCAGAAAGATGCGATGGAGAGTTTTTTTAAATAAACAAAGATGTTCGAAGGCAAAAAAATTCAGGCCACATTCAGCAGAACGCAACTGTTTAAAGCTGCTTTTGCAACTTTTTTCTTTGATATGACTATTCTTGTAGATATCTGTCAAATGTTCAAAACCAAAGATCTTGTTAAATAAAAAAGTTGCAAATGCAACATAAACGTTCCGCTGAACGCGGCCATTGTGAAGACAGTAAAAGTGGGGATAGCTGGCAGTCCATAGACAAGAGTGTCAAACGAAAGTGCGCGCGATTCTGATGTTATAACGTTACATTTTTATACTTGCAAGACGTGATAGAACAAAAAATGAAGACTCTCGATGTGCGAGAGAAATCTCCAAGTCGTCAGCTAAAGTATTTTGAATCCATGATCACGACATCACTCTGAGAGATACATTTATTTAAGATATATTTTGAATTAAATAACATATATGCGGATATACCACCTAGTCCGCTACATCACTTGCGCAGCAGTGTTTAAAATCTCGCGTCCTTCATCTATCTATTTTAAAAGTAAGTATGTACGGTAAACTTTTATGTTGTTATTTATTGCTGAATAAGTTTTTTTTTTTCATATAATTAACAATTACGACTTCTGATTCTAGGAACAGATTATAATTGGGAAGATTCGTGTAGAAAGAATTTGTGGCGCTTGACTCTACGGCCTGTAGCAAGGTGAGCGTACTTCCCCAAAGGTGCCTAGTTCGCAATGGGCTCTAGTCGGAGGTGGAAAACACCATCAATGGACGGGAGGTAAATTCCGCTCACCTACCGCGGTGCACTTCACCTCCGGCCTCAACACAGATCAGGACGAAAGAGTAAGAGAGAGAAAGACAGAGAGAGAGAAAAAGAGAGAGAGCGGGCCGACCAGTCGATCGGTTGCCGTGTGGTGTTACGTGTGTGCTTTCAGTTCAACAGTGTGTCTCCGTCGCGGTGTTTCGCGATCCTTTCCCGTGTCCTCTCTCTCTTTTTCCTCCTCCCCCCCCACCTGTCACACATTTACCCACACACGAAGTAGACCATTCTCTCTTTTTCTCTCTCTCCTTCTTGTCGCGCTGTCCAAGACTTTAAACCTCGTTCCAGTTGCTGGTTTGTTGTGAGCACCGCAGTTCGTCGAAGTGGAGAACACGGATTTGAATTTCCCTTCCTGACTCATCTCTCCGGACTTCTTTCTTATTTGATTCGACGCACAGCCAGTGGGTGAACGCGCGCGTTCGTGGATACACACATATATATGACTGTGCGAAAGAATGCGGTAGGATGCGCATCCAGAAAAGATGCTTCCTGCTAGGACTTTGCCTCCTAGGCGGGGTCGCCCTTTCTTTGACCGCCGATACCGAAGTGCGGATTACTACAACACCCGGTAAGTTTTCTTGCTTCAGAGGTAAATCTGTGATTTTAGAAGAAAAAAACGAGTTGTCTCTCCTTACGATTACCGCAACTTCCGCCGATAAGAAAAATTGTTTAATACGCGTGAGTATATATATATATATATATATATATGTGTGTGTGTGTTTGTTAATGTATCATTAAAAACCATTCTGTGAGTAAAAGCACGGTTTTTACTTTCGAACGCGCGGTCAAAGAAACGACAATGTGTAACGGCGGAAGCATTTTATCAATTAACCAAATTTATTTGTAAATCAACAAAGTTTATAGAACGTGCGCGAACACCTCTGTCAGCAATTTTCTAAATCTGGTCCTCACGCATAACACATCCACGCATATGTTTGAAGATATTGAAAAATTACAGAAGAACATTTCGACGTTCCAATGTGAAATTCGACTTGTTTGAATTCGATCACACTTGGAATTTCCCAGCGCTACTTCGAAAGAAAGATGAATATGTATGTGTCAAGCGCATTGTCGACGGGAAGAAATCAGGTTGTGAGAAGTCGGGGAGAGAAGTCGCTTGAAGTCGCACTCCGCGCGTGATTATATATATTGTAACTTTTACTTTTAATGCAAAATATTCTTCTCGCGAAGCGCATTTGAGAAACGAGAACGCGCGGCGGAATTAGGAATCCGCGGCGAGCATCGAATATAAAATAATGATACACCGCGTCGCAATAACGACGAAGTCATATATGCAACATATTCGTGCGTGCCCGGGCCTCTTTCTGGATCGCTGATCCCAGATAGTTTTGTACCGGCTTTTCCCCACCTTCTTCCCTTTCACATCACTCGTGCGAATGCCGTTACTCGTCTACTAAACACATCTTGATTCCGTTACGCTTGGTGACCCAATCAAAAAGGCGATATTAATGTGTACAATTGTTTCTTCCATATCACATATATCGTTTCTTTTGGACGTGCTGGAATGGACGTGTGTAGGTATAAAATAAAATCTATTTTGCGTTACCGAAAATCCGATTTCGATGGAGAAGCAACGATGAAAGAAATGATGAAGCAACATCGATTGTTGCGTGCCTGCTGCTGTGTCTTGTATTAGAAATAGTGTGATGACTCTTATATTATCTTATATTAATTATGTTTCTTATATTATTTATTGCGCAAAAAACTGTACCTACGTATTATAAATATCTTTTTTTTTTTTTTATAAGTGATCAAACGTCAATAATTTTTGTTCGTTTTATTTCAATTTACATAAAATGTTCCTCTCACCAAGAATACATTGACATAGTATGCGCATACGCGCGCACATTTTTTAAATTAAAAATTGCTTGGAAAACTTGTAATTAGTTTTCACAATTCGATTCGTTATCGCAGCCGCTTAAGTTGGTTAACCAGCATGCTGGTTCGAAAAGGAAAGAGAGATCACATTTACAGTTTTATTAAATTTCATATTTTTCATTCATTCGTTTCCGATATAAAAACGAATTTACTTGAATGATTTGAACGAAATTTTAAATAATTTCACCAAGTGTGTGACACACTCGACGAGAATTGTATATACGAATATTATTCGTTTCGTATTTTCGTAGATACGAACGGTGAAAATACCGTAAACGTGCAACCTCTTCGCGCGGAATGGCGGAATAATGACACGACAGAACCGAAGAGTGCGTACCCGACGAAAGAGGCCGATATTAAGGTCACGACCGAGGCGAAGAAAAAACCCGTGATAGACTTCAAAGTAAAAGGCGATCAGAAGTATCAAAAACCCGTCGTCAAAGACGACGACTTGAAAAGAGTCGTCGCGGATCTCGACGCTCCGTTGTCATCTCCGACGACGTTATCCGCGACGACGCCGATGAAGCCCCAAGCTGTCTCAACGACGACGAAATCCACGGACTTCGCGAATTTAACAGTGCCGTTTCTCCTTCGCGGCGAACCGATCGTCTCTCTGAGGAAGGCAATGCCTTCGATGAGTAATCTCACCATTCGGGACACGATGAACAGCACGAAAGTGACGAAGGAAACGCGAGGCAGGGCCTTAAATATCTCCGCTCCGGAGCCGATAAATTCGCTTAACGCTAATATAACCGATCTGAGTGACGTCAGCATGGACGAGGACGACAAAGAAGTCGAAGGTGAGAGCAGTGAAAATGCTTGGATCACTTGTAATTTGATAATTGATGCCGCGCGAGGATGAAATAAAATGTGCGATCTTATTCGCAGATTGTACAATCTGATAGAAATTAATTAATGATGATGATGATGATGATGATCATGATCATGATTGTAGAAAATAGAAACGTGGGAGAACGCGCGAGCTGTGTTATCTCCTTTCTTTCCAGGTGGTGAATACGTCGCGTCCCACAACGAGACCGCCGTGAACATCTCTTCGTCGTTGCTCCCGAAAGTGTGCGTCCACGAGAACCGCACTTATTCGGCGGGCGAGAAGATCGTGCGAGGTTGCGAGGAGAAGTGCGTATGTTCCGAGAACGGAATTACGGATTGCCAGCCGTTGTATTGCGCTCTTCCTTACATCAGAGCTGACAGAGAGATCCAGGATCCCAAGTGTCAGAAGGAGCCAGTCCTCGACGATCCGTGTTGCGCTTTCCTTTCGTGCGTCACAGATTCGGGTACGTTTCTTCATATATGTTTAACTCTTCATAGGTATATAAGGGAGAGACATCTTCTTACTGTGCAAAAAATTCTCGTAAAAAACATAACTCTTCGCGATGTAGCTACCGAACTGGATGAGATGTGCACATTCGGCAACAAGACGATAGCCAGAGGGCAACGCATCGAAGACGGTTGCTCCAAAGTGTGTATTTGTGAGGCCGGCGGCTATTTGAAGTGCCAACCCAGATGTCCGCCAAACGAGACTTCCGCTCTGGTCAGTCAACATGATCGCTGCGTCGTATTATCCGATCCCAGGTATGATCTTCATTGGCTGAAGTTATAAACGCGACTGAAATCCGCGCGAGAAAATCATTTGTAAACTCTGAGCTGAGTGTTTGCTTCTTTAGTGATTCCTGTTGCCCCATCACGCTCTGCGACGTTACCTTGAGCGACTTCGAGATCAAATCAGAAAACTCCACCGATTTAAGTGTACATTTGATGGATGTGAAGGTGTTAAACTCGACGGCGATTAAATTGAAGTTGTCCGCGAAGAATCCTCAAAACGTCACTATAGAAATTTCGCACAGCAATTCGCATCATTTGTGGACGCCTCAGAGACCCGACAAAGGTAGTTAAGCTTTACATTAGTAAAGGCAAATAGAGATTTATTACAGAGTTTCTTACGTACAGAGTTTTTTTTAACAAAATTTTCATTTTTAAAGTGAAGAAGAAAAAAAAGTTTTTCTTAAGAGAATTTTACGAAAAATTTCTTACGGAAATTAGAAAGACATTTGTATTTTACAGACGGTGTAATTGCGAACTTGGAACCCGCGCATACGTATTACGTTCGTGTAGCGGAAGGAAGTCGCGCCGGACCGGCTATACAGGTGGTGTTGCCAGCGGAAGTAGTGAAGGCAAATATTTCTGAGAAAGCGCCCGACAAAAATTCGTGCAATTACAAAGGAAAGTCGTACAAAATCGGAACGGATTGGTACGACGGGTGTGTCTCCTTTTGTGTTTGCGCGAAGCCTGGCGAACCCGTATGTCGCACGATAGAGTGTCCCACGGACGTCGGACTGGATTTATTGGATTCGCATTGTTTAGATTGGGAGACAATTCCGGCAAATCCGAAACCGCCGCATTGCTGTCCGCAGGTACCGCGTGTTCGATTCGACATTCTTCTAGATTGTAATTTTAATGCGCGTTTACTCTTTTATGGCGATATCTAAATTCTTGGACTCAAAATATATGTAAGTTATTTTCCGAAATAATAATGTCATATTATTAACTCTTTTAGGAAGTACGCTGTAGGTTCAATGGCTCCTGCGAGTACGAAGGCGTCACATACAACAACTGGAGCGAAATACCGTCGAACGTAACCGGCTGCGAGAAACGTTGCGTTTGCGAGATGGGCAACGTATCTTGTCAAAATATTTGCAAACCCGTGCCGACCTCGCCACCCAATTTGCCGTGTTCTCCTCATCAAGCGATACTGACACACTCACCTTATAATTTATGTTGTTTGCAGTGGACGTGCCAATTGTCGTCGCACATAGGTAAATAGAAAAATTCAGATAAAAAAACACACATACACACACTGTACAAAACATTCTAATTCTTTTAACTCTTAAGGATGCACGTAATATTTGGGATTGTACGACGTAGTGTTACATTTTTAACCTTCTCCCTTTTCTATATGTCGAAATAAGAGATCGGACAACTGATTATTATCAAATTAATTTTTTTATTTCGGTTGAAGTAATTACAGTCTCAATTATACACACGTGTCGCGTGTTTCTCATCGCATTATTACGTTTTCATCTGACCTTGTTGTCGTGTCACAATGTGTTAATGGAGCTTTAAGTATCCCCCTCGGTTTACACACATGGTACATACTTGTCAATCTTATTCTCCCCTCACTGTACATATTTTATGTTGAAAAACAAAAGATGCAATAACCGAAAGCTGTAAATCATGCTTCATGTAGCCATGGCTGCGCTGGGAAGAATGTTGAATGATAATTGGATCTCGCTGTAAATATATGCATGGACTTTGGACAATTCGTGACCGGTAACTGACAATTTCTGTGACAATCGACTTTACTTATTGCAGGAGCGAACACGACGACCGCGTACCGCGGCCCCTTAGCCACAGACACGTTCGATCGGCAAACGATTGACAGTACCAAAAGACCAAATAACAAGTCGGAAACGCCCAGCCAGGAACCGGAGCGTGGCACTTTCTCTTTATCGGAAGACCCGAAAGTCTATAAGACCCAAACTGACTCTATTATTAACGATTATCCTCACTATCCCATGGATCCAGGACATCCGACAATTCCTTACACCGGACCGTACAATCCCGACTTCGTGTTCAATCACTCCGTCACGGAGGATGTTTTGGACACTCACTCCGAAAAGCCGTTATCGATTCCGAACGTGTCGAAAGACAAGTTGAAATCGAAGTCCGACGTTAAAAAGCCTGTGGAGTTGCTAAAGCCTCACAAAGAATTAACTGATCATTATTTTCCTGGTCCGTTAGCCCCCGATAAATTTCCCTATAAAGTCACTTCGATGTTTTCAGATCCTGCCAACGAGACTCATTATGTTTCAGGAGTAATTAATAAAATAGTTTCTCAAAAAAATCATTCGATCGACCGGCCTCAGTTCGTTTCTTCGAATCCACATTCGGACATGCCGAACTTAGGATTCTCTCTCGCGCCTAGCAACGAAGGAAACATTTCTCCAGTCGGTGCCAATTCACAATCCAATTTTGCGATCGGACTTTTTCACCGAGATTCAATTCCTCTGAAATCCGATGCGGTCGATCCGAACGTAATTCTGCCCACGGTTTCGAAGAAGAAAACTACGTCAAATGTGCCTTTTGCAATCAATGCGGAAAAATCAAAACCGCCTCCCCCTATGACGCTGGATCGTCCAAAACAGGATCAGAAAACTCCCGAGACTTCGCCGGAACAGCTGTATCTATTGAATTTGCAGCATCCCGATCTCATTCATCTCGATCATATTCCTTCTCAAAACCCGACTCTGTACGAGCAAATTCCGCAGCAAATTCCTGATCAGAAACAGTCGCTGAAGAACCAAGTGCAATCTTATTTCGGAACGTCTTCTTCCGCGTCAAAAAAAACAACAAAACCCCAAATATTCGCACAGAAGAATCCGAGCGGACAGACCACTTATCACGTTTACACGCCCGACATCCCGAACACTCCGCAGCAGATCGAGGAACTGTTAGCGCACATCGAGCAACACGATTCCAATCCCGGACCCTTCCAACACTATCCCGGACAATCAGCCATACCTCACAATGTACCGAATGAACCGGCGCCCGCTCTGCCGCTTCACATAGACGCTCACATACCACATTCAGGACTTACCCACCCATTCGCAGCACAAACGCCCAATCAGTCAGGTTCGTTTCTGATTACCAGAAGAGATAACGCACATCATATTTTAACAGCGATAATGATAGTCGCGTTTTGAAACAAACAGGCTGACATTCCTCGTTTTGTTTGCAAAAACTAAAATATTTTCCATTATCAATATTTATTGATGTCACATATATATATATATAAATTAGTCGAGGAATGAAGTTATTATATCCGATGCATCTCTAAAGAGTACAAATTACGAAAATCCTTTAATCGACATAACAACAATGTTTTTTACGTTTCGTTATTACATCAAAGAAAAGTCATTTAAAATATATTTTCGAAAGATTCATGTCTCTTACACAGATATAATCTTAAATTTCAATAAAGAGAGATTACCAAATTTCTTGCTATTATCGTTGCAATGCAAAGATAGTAAATACACCATAGGTATCTATATATTACAGGTTTGGATCATAATATCATACCTCCAGGCTTCTCATTACCCGGATTTCCAACTCCTCCGTCTTCCTCCAATGAAGTTACGATACAAACACTCGAAGCATTGAACGACACCACAGTTCGGATGGTGTTCACTGTACCTCAGGTTCTGGTAGGATTGCACGGAAGAGTGGAGCTACGCTACACCAGTAATATGACGTATGTAGTACGTTAAATATCATCTGTTTTGCGCGGAGATCTTATTTTAAATTTTTATAAATGCGAGTTCGTGAAAACTGCGTTTTGTCAGTATCTTCGTCTGTGACAATTTCAATGTTCGCTCTTGTTGACGTCAGAATCTTTTGTCCTACAGAAATATCGATCCGTCCACGTGGAAAGCGCAAGTGTTTGCTCCTCCTGACGACCTGATCGCGACACCTCAACTTGAATTCGATTTGGGTGATTTGAAGCCGATGACCGAGTACAACGTGAAGATCACGGTGAAACTGAAGGATCTAACCAATAGCCCAAGCAGTAAGATTTACAGTGTGCGCACGTTAGAGAAACACGAGGAAATCACGACTTTGCCGCCGCAAATACCGATTAACGCTGAGCTCAGAATAGCGGAAACGAACTCGACCTGGGTCAACGTTATGTGGAAGAAATTCACGGAATATGAGTTGCAATTTATAGACGGTGTTCAGTTGTGGTATAAGGAACGCGACGGCAAAGTTTACGCAACGACTCCGCTGATCCACCGCGCTGTAACGAATTATATAATCGAGAATCTGAAACCGTCAACCACATACGAAATTGTAATCTACTTTATACCGTTCCCGGGACAATCGACGGAATTAATCAGCGAGAAAACGGTAAGATATTTTAATTATCGTCAGAGTGTTTGATTGTATTACTCTCTTTTTCTTTTATATGTGTATAAACGTGTGATCGCGTTTTAATCTATTGCAGATTCAAGTGACCACGTCCGTAGAGCCGGACCCGTACTCTTTCGACGTGAAGGTCGAGATCAAGACTATCAAATCAACAGACGTGGAAGTGGCGTGGAGCGGAGTTCCTTATCCGGAAGACAAATATGTAAACATTTACCGAGCAATTTATCAAAGCGATACTGGCAAAGAGGATACCAGCACTTTCAAAATCGCCAAGAGAGACTCTCACACCAAGACCGTAATCAGCGATCTCAAACCTGGCACTAGATATCGACTGTGGCTCGAGATATACCTGACGAATGGCAGAATAAAAAAGAGCAATGTACAGGACTTCGTTACTAAACCCGGCATCCTTTTGCAAGACAGCGCGTCCCAGCAAGGTAAACAATATATTTTCAGATAGATGACTTTTCGGTTACTTTGTATCTTTCATCATCGTGTTGTTTTGTGATTTTGTTGGAAGACAAATTGGTGAAATTCGTTTTCAGCCGGGAAATACGCGTCACTGCCTCTTTACGAAGCGGATTATTACAATCCCCTAGTGATAGTGGCCATCGTGGCCTCGCTAGCAATATTGTCCACTCTGATCTTACTCCTGATGTTGATGAAGAGACGAACGAGCAGTAAAGCCGACATATCCCCGCGTAAAACGTCCTCGGCCTACGACAATCCTTCCTACAAGGTAGAATTACAACAAGAGACTATGGGTAATTTGTTGTTATTTCTTTTCTTTTCTGTGAAACATAAACACATCAGTCGGTCAGAAATATTCATGTGTAATGAACGTTTTGTTTCTTAGACCTGTGAGGACGCCGTCACGATATCGAACGGGAGAAATAAACAGGCAACGGATCACGAAATGACCACCATCAGTTCGAACATCAAGGAAACTGCCCGAGATTCTATATAATTTATTAAGTATGTATTTATTTATACATATATTTCCTCTTAGATGTGGAATTATCTTAAGCATTCAATCGAATCCGTCCTGTATGTTGTGTTCAGTTACAATACGGGGAAGATGCATTATTTTTATATGATATCAGAAAATTCGCAAATTACTAAAATACATATATATATATATATTTTTAGGTAGGTTTCATAATTTTGTATAAACTTTTAAGATTGAGAGTTTAACAATAATGTTTTAGCGCATTAAGGACATGTATATAGTATTGTTATGTACCATTTCAATATTGCATGAAGTACATGTATGTACATACACACACACATACACACGCACATACATACGCATTCTCTCGTTATTATCGTAGAATCAACAAACCTACTAGCAATTATTATCCCATCCGTTTGTATAACTAGAAGTAAGATAATACCAAATTTTATTACCTTATAACAACAACAAATGTAAAATTCTAAATAAATTAATGTACTACTATGATACGTAAAAACTTAATTTTCTTACTATATTTCTTGCGCATTTACACGCGCAATTAATTTTAACTTGTATATCTCGTTTATACTTTATCTTAAATTAAAATTTGTTTAAATGATTTTTATAGATGTATTTTCTAGACAGGTTTGTAAAGTAAAACTACAAAGTATATTTATACAGATTGACATGAAAGATAAAAAAAAACCAAGGACTGCTTCAGAAAGTTATCTTTATTAGTAACAGTAGTGTGTAATGTATAAAAATAGAAATTTATATATATATATTGCACTAGATATTGCTTTTTATTTTGTCGTACTACGAAAACTTTTCTTTATATAACACTATTCCGGAACGTGAGAAGAAAAAGGTGTGAGTTTACAAATCTTGTTAGCATTACAACTATATACATAACTGTAATATTACATGAGTATATTGTTAATATATTATACGTAAATTGTTACAAGTCCTATACATAGAGAAAAGCGGCGAGTATTGTCATATAAAATTTTTAAAAGTATTTTTTCAAAGTTTCTTCCATATCCAACGGTGCGGTAGTCGGGGAGAATCTCTCAACCACTTTGCCATTCTTGTCGACAATAAACTTGGTGAAATTCCATTTGATATCGTTAGTGAGAAGACCGTCCTGTTGCGTCTTCAACCATTTCCACAGCGGATGAGCGTTGTCGCCGTTCACGTCAATCTTTTCGAACATGTCGAAGGTGACGTTGTACTGCTTCACGAAATTTTGAATCTCTTCAGAAGTACCCGGTTCTTGCCCGGCGAATTGATTCGACGGGAACGCGAGGATTCTCAAACCCTTGGACTCGCTGTACTTGTCGTACAGTTCCTGTAGCTGCTTGTAATTCGTTTCCGTTAAGCCGCAGTAACTGGCGACGTTTACGATGATCAACGTGTGGCCACGATACTTCTTCAGCGCCACGTCCTTGCCCGTGATATCGTTCGCATGGAAATCGTAGAACGACTTAGCCGATTGCCAATCGGTGTCCTGATTGAATTCCGCGGCTGGCGTGGAGCAATTTCCGTCCTTGTCTGCGCATTCTTGCGCGAATAGGGTCTGCGAGGATATCGCGACGAGCAGATACACAAATGCGAATCCTACGAAGAACACGAAAGAAAACCGTACAGCTTGCATATCATCGTGACTAATGATGTCATCATCGCGTTTGATAATCAATTATAATATCTTGCAATACTCAATTTTTTTCTTCATGCAATTTCTGCGTAATTTACACAAGGATAATGATATACGAGGATGTATAAGAGGATCAAACCGAAAAACAAAACTTACATAAAGAGGATTGAATATTGTACATTGAATATGGTACTTTGTACTTCAACTTTTTATATCGTACACGTGTATGTTTATGCGCGCGCGAAATGTGTGCTACTTTTTATGTGTTTCAACTTTTCGACAATTTTACATTTCTAAATACTCATATGTGTCGAAGGCAAACACCGATGCCACTTGTATATTTACTTCTTCATACTTTTCTGCAATCAGCACTTTATCATTTATATTAAAACAAAAATTAATTTGCAAAGTAAATATTCGTTATCTCTCCATTGGGAAAAGAATTACGTATATTCTATTGAAATTGATTTTTATTTAGACTAACGACGGCACGAATTTGCGAGATCTCGAAGAATCTTGAAGATGGAATGAGATTGACAAAAATTTAGCGTTTCAAATATACTCACGCAACATTTTGTCGGCTCCGCAGCTCCGAAACAAGTGGTCGAGAAGATTTCCGATTACGAAATAACGATTCGAATCTATCAATCTACAGGTGAACGTGTGTGTACATGTAGACTAATCAGAGAGATCCACCACTAGATGTATCTTATATATGTGTGTATATACTCCGCAGCTCTCAGAGAGACGTTTATGCTGTTTGATAGTCCGGGACAAAAGTGTTGGTAGCTTCTAGGAATACGCTCGTTATATACCGGTTTCCTCTTGCATCCTGGAACCTTGAAGAAACATTGAACCTTGTCCTTGAGACACCGATCAACAGACACGTACAATAGAAAACGTGCACGTGTATGCGTCGTGTTTTATTGTTTATCACGAACGACTGCTGTCTAGAATGTTCTTAGATTTGTCGGGCTAGTTCGTACATGTGCGCGGCCAACGATTGAGAAAAGTGTAGTTGAGACAAGTAGCGTACAAATGTATTAAATTTTGTGCGATCCAAGTTTTAAAACGTGATGCGGTCAAGTTTGCGTCTGTTCGATAGTTATTTCTCGCGATAAATAGCTCGTCGCTGCCAACATTTCGATATGTGAAGAATCGCGAGACATCGATATCGAGGTTCTCGAAGTTTGAACCCGTCGTAGTAACGTATGTAACCGGAAACTGCGTTCTATATTTCTCGCTTTTTCTGTTTACCAAAAATTAATTATTAATCTCGTTTAATTAATTTAATTATATTACTCACAATTAAAGATGGAAACAATGTTGTGTGCGCAGGTCAATCATCCTGAATCATCTTTTCGTTTCTCGCTAGAGAGAGCAACGAACACAAGTGTCGAACTTATTTTCACATGAAAGTAAAGTGAATGATAAAAGAATCACTCTGGTGAGACCAGCACTCCCAAAATCGAGCAAACGAGAGGAACGTAGAAGCGGGCGTGCGAAAAATCGCAATCAGCTCTGATGTAGATGTGCGAGTAAACAGATAGTTAAATTGCAGGCGAACTCATCCGACATTTATTCGAGAAATTACAATCAGGCCTCTCCAAAATTAATTTATCGAGAGCGAAAGACAACCTCCTCGGATTCTTTTCTTTTCTCTCTCTCTCTCTCTCTCTCTCTCTCTCTCTCGTACAGATCTTTCTTTCAATCGACACTCTCATTCTTCCAACACGAGACCGATCGTTACGTTTCGTTCGCTTTCTATAAAATAATAATAATGCGGTCAGTCTGGGGCGGAAATGTGCGAAGCGGGGACAGAGATTTAGCTTTAGAGGGGCCTAACGCGTATTCCGTGCTACATATTTTCTTTTTTTTTTTTTTTTTTTTTTTTTTTGAAACAAAGTTTCGTTTGTCAAATGTGACTATGATATCTATTGACCGTCAGGCAGTACACTGTGTGTTCGCATTCATACACATTTGTTTGTTTGTTTGTTTGTTTTTTTTTATGTATCACTCGCGTGCGTGCACGCATACACCGATGCATACATACATACATTGTATATACATACATACATCGTACATACAATAGCAAGTGTTCACATCTTCGCGATCAAAAAGTGATCAACGTTGATATTATTATTATTATTATTATTATAATAATGTGTTCAATCATTCGTCGTAATGCGAATATCAGTTTCTGACTTTTTCTTTTCTTTTTCTTTTTTTTTATTAAAAACATGAGTATTTTTCGAACGCACGATCGCAGAGGGAAGGACAGGGGATATAGCTAATTTGAATTTTAAATATAAACTATATATATATATATATATATTATGTATATATATAGATTATACGATT
The DNA here is from genome assembly GCA_014825475.1 of Pseudomyrmex flavicornis. Taxonomy (NCBI): domain Eukaryota; kingdom Metazoa; phylum Arthropoda; class Insecta; order Hymenoptera; family Formicidae; genus Pseudomyrmex; species Pseudomyrmex flavicornis. The sequence goes on along the minus strand of QVNW01000899.1, from coordinate 30,072 downwards.
ATATGTACCAAGAGTAATTCCTACCTAAAAGTTACTTGTGCGTTTAGTAAATATACGTAATATTCTAAAAACGTGTTCCTCGTTCACATGCGCTCCCAATCGAGTGGCGTCGATTCCACGCCAAGATTTTTGTTTAATACGTTTCGCTATTGTGTATAGTAGGTTGTCCTATTTGAAATTGTGCAGATGAACTGTACGGAGAACGGTGAAACACTTTCACATCTCGAAAAATTGCGTTTCAAAAGTTTGTTGAAAACGATACCGATAAAAACGTCGTCCCGTCTCTCGGCGTATCACGAAAGTTTTGGCTGTTTCGAAAACTAGATTTTGACAAAATGGTCGGTTTGCAAAATTTTTTCAAAATCACCTACGTAGCTCTGTCTTCAAGCGTTATATTTCAAATGGGATCACCTGCTGCGATTGTGTTCCAGAGTGCTGTGTGTATGTGTATGTGTGTTTCGCTCACTTTGCGCAAACAATTTTCGAAGGAATTACGAAAGCCAGCAAAGTCGTCGTGCGTTTTGTATTTCGTCGTTTTCTGATGAAGTCACGTTCACGTGGTTCTCAACCTCTTTCTATATAATCTTAAAATGAAAAAGAAAACAAATAATTCGTTATTTATAGTTCGCACGTTAGACGTACCTCTATCTAGAAGATGGCAATTTAGGCTGCGTTTATAGAGCAATTAAATATGTAAAAAAAACCATTGACTTCTCTCTCTCTCTCTCTCCCCCTTCTTTTTCGGATTACAGAAATAAAGAAAAAGTGCTTCTTCTTCTCTCACAAAGTATTTATAACGTATACTCTCGTAGATTTATACAATTTTTTCACAGCTGTATCAGAGAGTTACAACTGTTTTTTTTTTTTTTTTTTACAAAATATTAACAATTACACAGAATCGAGTTTGAAACTATTCAATCGAGACTTCTGTGAACACACTCGTTGCGGAAAACGAGCAGCCGAAAGTTCCGAATTGAATAGTTTATCAAACAGATTTTTAAAAACAGTACAATAATATAGGTCAAATACTTTTGTGAATGTACAAAAGACAAATTATAACTTTTTACATTTAAAAAAAATTAATAATTTAGTATTCTAAAATATACAAACTCACTTTTTTTTACTGTTTATATGCGGAAATACTGAGGAACTAAAATATGCAAATAGCTACTAGCTATGTTTGTATTTAAAATATTGACTGTATACGGTCAGTCCAAAAGTCTCCCGTACTGTGTTTACTTTCGATATATATTTTTTGATCTATTGTATTCATGTATACACACATGACGTATTAAAACGTTCAAAAATATTGAAAAATAGGCCTTGCTGAACCTTACAAAGCACCGATGTTGGTTCGCAAAAATATAAATAAGAGAATAAGAAATAAATAAAATTAGATAACAATTAAAATATTGTTTATCAGCAACTCTGAATATAAGTAAATTGAAATAATGTATAATTCCACTGATTCAAAAGTATGTGTACGTATGAATGCACGTTGACATGTTACAGACTCAGATATCATAATGAAATTTAAGTCAAAAGTACATAAAATAGAAATTGTACAAAAGCCAAGAATAATATTATGATATATTACATACGATTGAAATATAATTGAAATATTAGAAGTATCGGAGACTTTTTTAGACTGACTGTATATTCACGAATAAAGTATAAATAGCAAGCGCCGCTTATCGCATTTTGAAAAGGACGTGAAACTTCAACTGAGCAATAAAACCAAGTTTCATTTAAAAAACAGATATTTTTTAATAATAAAATACTATATATATATATGTGTGTGTGTGTGTATATTATATATATTTCTAAGAACGTATAATTTTCAATTTAAAATGCTTTAAAAAAATCGCGACTTCTCTAAGCTTATGGGCATTTCGATAGCACCTTTTTTTATTGCGATAAAAAACGACAGTCATTGATATACAGCCTGGAAATGAAGTTACACTGCGAGTTAAAACATAATTTATGAGTTGAAATAAATATAATCTACAAACTGGAATTAAAAAAAAAAAAAAAATTTATAAGAAACCTGTACACATATAATATCTGTAGTAAAAAATAATTATTAAAATTACGTGAAACTATCGCAATGATCAAATTATACTGCTAAAGAGATACAGAAAATCTATCAAAATATTCTATATTTTAAAACTGAATAATACCTAGCGCTTATTTAAAAAAAAAAAGAATCATTTATACATCTCCCTCTCTTTTGCATTTAACTTCGGTACTCATTATGGAACTGTTAGCAATCAATTCCGATTTTTAAAAAAAAAAAAAAAAAAAAAAAAAAAACATAATAAGTACCTCCTTTCATTTCTCTCTTTTTCTCTCCTTTACTCTAAAATGGATCTGTAACAGGGTTGTCCATAAAAGTATACTGTTTAACTATCTTGCACTCCTTCCCTCGGAAGGCTTTCATTAAGTTAATTTTAAGACTCAGGGTAGCTACCGTATAAAATTCTTTAATCGATTTCGATAAAAATAATTTGTCCTTCCTATTTTAAAAAAAGATGAGATAATTACACAATAGAAGAATGAATATCCAAGAGAGGAATGAATAAGTGATTGCAATTAGAGGAAAGGTTATACGTGAATGATTAGTGATGGGATCGGTAGCACGGCATACGAGCCTTTTTTTTTGGGCCTCTAAAACTCAGATTAGTGATAGGATATATCGTAGATGCTGTCTCACACTTGGACAACCCTGGCTCACGTGATAATGATACGATTGAGAACCACCGGACTCAAATAGTTTATGCCGTATCACACTTCTCCCTGTACGAATGCAAAAATTACGAAATAGATCGAAGTAAAACTGTCTTAACGATTAGGCTCCGTGACTTCGTTGAACAGTGGCGTCAACGAATCCACATCTTGCAGGCCGTCAAAATTACCAAGAGGGTCCAGATCGTCAGTCTCCGGATCAGCTTCTCCGAGAAAACTGTCTCCCAGAAGATCGGCAACGTTTCTGCAGAGGCTGGATGTAGCGGCAGTCGCGTCGATATCGGCATCGACAGTTGCGCCGACGTTCGACGCGTCGCTTTGCAAACTGAGAGAATTGAGAATAGGACTGGAGAGTATCGGCTCGCCTGGATCCTGATACACTTCCTGGGACTGGACCGTGTGCAGAGGCGTTGACGGATACGATCTAGATCCGTTGCTGTCCTCGGTGTACGATGACGTGTACGCCGATACCGCAGCTGGAAGCGGTGTGTTCGGATACGAACGCGACTGCATTATTTTCTGCAACGTGCCACTGGCATCACCGAGGATATTCGACGCGTCCAGTATATCTTCTTCCGACAGATTCAAATTGGCATTCGGCAGAGCGTCGAGAACAAGCGTCGTATTGTTCAACGTCTCTTCCGTGGATTGTTCGGGCAGCATTTGCAAGCTCGACTGACCCTCTTCGTCCAGCATGGTCAGGATGTTATTGATATTTTCGGATGTGATCCCCTTGTCTGTCATCAGAAATTGCTGATCGTCCGATATGAAATTTGGGTCGTCTAACAAGTACGCGCTTTCCTGTCCAATGGAGGGACCGAAATCATTGTACTCGCTCGGTACCGGAGTGGGCGCGACGGAACTGCTCGTTGACGGATTGAAGCTCTGACTGTGCACCGCCGACAGACAATGTTGCGTAGAAATCGGCGACGTCAAAGACGCAGGATTGACCATTCTGTGCAACGGCACCGACTGCGATCTGTAGAACAATTGTTCGTTGCTCACGTGTCTACCCGCGTGAAGAAGTTCCGTGATCTCTTGATCAGGCGCGGGCGTTTGATCTTTTTGGTATACGTTCTTGATGTCTTGTAAATTTTCTTGACTCGGATAATTTATCAGCAATTGTTGCTTTTGAGGAGTCAGGTCTAAAAACGCGGTACACGGTGGTCCCTTCAAAACAACCTGTATTGGAAAATAATTTTACACACATTGTCGATAACGAGACAATAAAATTAGAGTGAGTTGAGTTCACATATAGTATGTAGCACAAATAAATTTCAATCTTACCTCCGCAGACTTGGTCGTTGCTACTGTCAACACGTGTCGCGCGGTTTCTATCCCACTTGATGTCGGTACGATGAAAGTGTCCGTTGTTTTCATATACGGCACGTTGCACGAGATCGATCGAGAAAGTGTCTTTTGGTTGCGAGATCTGGAACTGCCAGCTTGCACGTTACTGCGCGATCTTGGCACTGGTGTGTTACGCGGAGACACGAACGGACTCGCGTTCGCCGAATTCGATTTGGACGCGCGACCATTAATCGGAGAATGCGGTCCGGGCGAGATCGGGGTGAAATTGAATATTCTGCGTCGCGTGTTTGGGCTCTGCGGCACGGTGTTCGCCGCTGATGCTTCTTGAGACGCTGGTGCTTCTTGAGCCGCTGGTGCGACGGCAGTCGTTTCGAAACTGACGCGACGACGCGGGTATCCCGTATTGGGATGAGGAAGAATCGTCGGGAGTATGAGATTATGTTTCTGCGCGGATTCCCGTTTCTGCACAGCGACGTTTTGCCGAGCTACCGGCGTTGGGGTTGACTCGGTGGCTACGACGGATGACTTCAGATTCTGTTGCAGTATCATTCGTAGCTGCGACACCTTGTCCGATCGAGAGATCTGCTCGGTATCGGAACCGACGACACTGGTTTCCACGTCGGAGCTGGACGAGCTGTTCTGCTGAAAATACTGCAACAGCTCCTCTTCTTGCTCCTGTGAATTGTTCCCACCGTTCAAATAATCGTTCAAATCATCGGTGTCGATACTTCGGAGCTTTTCGTCCTTGAAGACCGGCGTATCCTGCAAGAAGCGAATCTGGTCCCTCGTGAGGAGTCCTGAGGACGTTTCCGCCGTGGCGGAAGCGCTCCTCGACGAGTTGATATCACAGTTTTTATTAAGCTGACTGTCTGCAGTCTCGACCGTTTTGCACTTGGTAGATTTCGGATTACCAGTTAGTATCACCGATATCTTACCGGCGCATTGAATAGACGCCACCTTAGGTAGCAAAGCGTTGGAATGCTCCGGATTCTCTTCTGTAAGCTTCGTCTGTTTCTCGGGGCTAGGTTCCTGCTGCTGCTGCGTTATAATTGGATTATTGGCACGTTTCCTGGAATTTTTACCTCTGACATCGCGCTGCGCGTTTATCGTTACTCTAGAGTTGCTATTACTCTGTCCACCCTCGCACGATTGTACCACTAGATTATCACAGTTAGACTCCTGGGAGACATTGCAAGGCTGCTGCTGCTGCTGCTGCTGCTGCTGTTGCTGTTGTTGTTGATTACAAGTTCTCGATACTTTTTTTTGCCGATTGTTGACTACAGTGGACAAGTTGATTTTTGTCAGCGAGTTTTGCGCGGCCGCTTTCATTGCTGCTGCTGCGTTCGTCACTGTGTGAGATGATTGATTGGACTTGACTTTCTTACATCCCTTGCCGATCTTCTCTTTATGCTGATCTACGATCTTCTCTTTGTTCTGTGAAAAAAAAAAAAAAAAAAAAAAAAACAACGCCAAGAAATGCCATTAATTTTCTTTGATGTATCGCGTACCTGCGTAACTGTGTCAAGATGACGATGCTTCTGATCTTTTATGTGCTCACGTTGCTGAAGCTTGCGCTGCAACTGTAACTGCGCTTCACGGAGCTTAGCAGACTTACCGCTCGCAGGCGTAGTTGGTTGATCCGAGGGCGTCTCTAAACAATGTAACATACTCGAGAATTAAAAACCAATCAGACATTTTTTTTCACGAAGTTTGACAATACACTCACCTTTACTGGACGAAGTGTTAAGCTCATCCGACGCGGATAGAATGCACACAGCAGCCAGAGATCGAGTGTCGACACGAAAATTATTAACAAGATGCCGCGCTAAGGCACTCAAATTTAGAAATTTCAAACCCAATATGCTCTCTGCCCATTCTCTTATCAAAGTGGATGCAGCACCCAACATTTCCTCAGTGATGTTTTCCTCCGGATGCTCCTCCTGAATAATAAAACCAGTGTCTTTATAAGTACATAAAAATATTAATTAATTATTGGCTACTTGACAATCAATTTTACAATAACACGTCAGATAAGTTTTTGTTACTTACAGTTTGAGGGCCAGATATCTTTGGCAGTGTCGGAGAATCCAATTTAATTCGTTTGCGCATACCCGCATAGCAGTATCGAGAATTGCCCCGCGTACCCAACCGGCGAGGGCGAACTCGTGGATACACCTGTTTCATCACTTTTCCAAAATCCGCTGTTGACAATGGCTTCATCGAATTTCTTATGCAATACATGCTGAAAATAAAAAATTAGTTATAAGTTCAAAGTGCCGCAACAAAAGAGCAAAGTTTCACTGAACAAAACTGACCTCATTATTTTTTTGCGCATAAATACTCACTTATATTCATCATAAACTTCTTGCTTCGGTAAAGACACATCAGGATCTTCCTCCAAATGCGTCTTAATCCACATAATGGTCTGATGAATTTCGTACCGATTTCCCAATGGATTCAATGGCTGCCTCAGCGGATCAAAGGTCCCACTTGGATTCGTCAGTAATAATGGAAATTTCAGGTACAATAATAACTTTTCCTCTATCTTCAGTTGTTCTATCCGTGAAAAAATCTCGTTCACACGAACTCTGGACTCCTCGCTACAATATGAAAAAAAAAAAAAAAAGAATTTATACTCCATTCTAAGACATATCCAAAGCAAGAGTATAATCATTTAAATACTATTCTCTCAAAACTTATAAACATTAATTATAAAATTATACATATATTCAATATAAAAGATACAAAAATAGATACAAAAATCTTAAGTAAAACTAATGAGCATTTATTATAATTTTCGAATAAACCATACAAGTATATTCTAATGAGTAATTACACAAGAACAGTATCTAAGACCTTACAATATTAATTAACAAAACGATTATTGTGTCAATAATCTCTCTCCTCTCTCTCCTTAGGAAAAAATAAAAAATCTATTTAACCTAATACTATCTTCTATCATAATCCGAATCTTTTCCTGCTTGGAGGAAGCGCCGTGGTTAGCCAGGGTCGCGAATTTAGTTGCGAAAAAGTCTTGCAGCGGATCACCATCCCCGTGGAAACCGTTCGACGTGAATCTGCCGGCCGGTGGATGTCGTCTCTCGACGACGTTAGTAGCAGCAGCAGCAGCGGAGGTGGTGGCGGAGGCTGCGGAGGAGGTGGAGGCGGCGGCGGCAGCGGCGACGTCGCCATTTTCCATACAAATGTCACCGCGCTCTTTTTTAATTCGTTTCCCGTCGAACGCGCTCTCTTCCTCGTTCCTCGCGGGTGTTTTGCAAGGTTTCGTCTGATCATGACTGTCAGTACTCATCGTAGCCTAAACCTCCCCGTCCTGTCCGTGCCGCCTCCTGGTACCGTAGCTCACGTACGCGAAAACGCATCAACTCCCGGTGCATGGCCAGGACGAGCTACCATTTTGTCCGCAAGGATGTCAAGATCGTCGAGATTACGCGTTTGCATGCCGGCATGCCATTTCCTGACGGAGCATTCGCGCGAGATGACTGCTATTACACGACTCGCCGGAACGCGTACGATGCGCGGCGAAACGCGAATCCGTCATAACGGCACCGCGCGTGGCAGCCGCGTCAATACGAGCGCTCGAGTCGGGGAGCGCCCGGGCTCAGTCAGATGTTAATCAGATGACAATTCCGAATTGATTATGACCGGCTAGGCGACGTACCTACGGGCCGCACACTCCGAGCTGTTCGCGCTTCGTTGTCAGTTTGCGCGTTTCTACTCCATTACCATAGAACACGCGCCTCACCTTCGCGAACGCGGAAACATCCGCTGCTCCCTCTCGTCCCGTCCAGGGAAAATCCGCCGAATTTATCCGCCAATCAGCTGCTCCGATGAAAGAGACGAATTGGCGACAGAAGAACATACACGGACGGATAAACACACGAACTTATCTATTTTAGGTCTCGTTCGCAATGATTGATTCGAATTAACTTTATTTGCGATTAAGATCAACCTTCCCACCGTACTTTCCGTTTTTCTCAATTCACGTGTGTGTGACCGCACCTTTGGGAATTCACCCAATCGAGGCAAAGTTCACCGAAGGTGTGATCGACTTGCTGCGTTGCGATTGGTCAAGTTTGAACACAAATTCTGATCCCGTACTCTGATACGGACATTTGTGTGCGTACATCCTTTACGCCAGTGTAAACAGGTTCAATGAAGAAGAACAACTCCGTCGGTGGAGTTGCTCCAGGCGCTCCGGTGGTTGGTATCGTCTGTTCCATCCGTCCGCCGGTCAACCATTAATGAGAGTTAATTGCTAGAAGTTTGTTATAGTATAAGAATTGAGATAATTTTTGCGAGCGAAGGAAATTGTGCGGAAATCGGCGATGCGGTGATTCCCGGTGGATGGGCGATGGCTGGACGGATGTCCGGCGAGGAATGCGAGACAGGTCCGAGAAATGCCGATAATTCGCCGTGTCAGGTCACGTCAACGTCCACGTCCGTATCGATGAGTAACGACGTGGCCAAGGAAAGATCACCGATAGAGGAGCGATTGGCGGCAAAAATGTTGTCCTACGAAAGTGTGTGCTTTATTCTGGCACTCAGTTTTACCGCCTTGGCTGCTCTACACAGCTCGTAAGTGTTCGATTTGCTTTTTGTCATCAAACATATGTAGAGACTCATATGTATGTGTGTTCATATGTTTTGTATTTACTAACGCAATCTTACTCGCAGACCTCCAAAAATTTCCAAGCCTCCAACAGCGAGACCTTTCTTCGATCAGGGTTCCCTAGTGCTGGACTTCTACAAGGGTCATTTGAACGCGATGATAGATAGGATAACGCAGGCTGATTTCAGCTTCGTCATGTACTACGCGCCATGGGACGCCGAGAGTCAAGCCCTTCGCCAAGAATTCGAGAACGTCGCTCGATTTTATCATTCTCAAGTACGAATGCGCAATTTAGGGATTTCACATGAGATGTATCATTTTTTGTACGAACGCGCTCACGCTGTTTTTTTTTTTTTTTTTAGGTATTCTTCGCGGCTATCAATTGTTGGCATCCCGATTCGGAATGCAGGGCTGTGTACAATAAAATCCACAGTTATCCCATTTTAATGCTGTATCCATCCAGAGACTCCGGTATCGATTACAGGGGAATTCGCACGGCGCCGTACATGATACGTTTTCTTGACTCGCTTATAAATCCAATTGTCAGAATAATATACAAGGAAGAACTGAGGGAACTGTTGATCGCTCACGATGTAAGTGCAAATCCTGGAAATGTAAATGTTTCTCACGTGTACAGAAAAAAACCAAACAAACAAATTGGTACCAAAATAAAGTACCAACTGCGCGATCAATAGTTTTGTTCTTAATCAAGGAGAAGACTTTTGTCGATAACTTACAGGCAGTGGTTGTAGGATATTTCAATTTTACACGATTAAATAAAACACCCGGATACAGGGAGTTCTACAGAGCCGCGATAAGATCGCTGGAAAAAGATCCAAATAGAGAACTGACATTTGCCATAGTGACCAGCGCGTCGTCCAGCGAATTACATCACGGAGTTTACAGATTTCCATCGGCGAGATTGCTCATGTGGAATGAATCTCTGGTGAGTGCGAAAACATACGAAAATCTCTTATGCGATCAGATGTGAACAAAAACAAAAAAAAAAAAAAAAACATTCAGACTTATCCGGAAGACAAGGAGTGGACTTCCGAAAATATTCTGAATTGGATCAGCGGTTCCATTCATCAGCCGTCCATGTGGCTACAGCCTCCCGGCGTCAAAGCGTTCACGCTCGCGCCGTATCTGCGCGACGGGCCGGTGTTGTTTCTCTTCACGCCTCGAAATCCTTTTCACACGGAGAATTATATTTACAATCTGGTGCGTGTCGTATCTTCTCTTGGATTATTTTATTTGCCGGCTAAAATTTAAGACTTGAACGAACTTTCACACCACGAATTCTATTGACAAATGATTCTGTTCTCCAGATTAGAGAAATTGGCTTACAATATTATAACTGTGTGGATAATATGTTAGGGAAGGACATACTAACGGGTCTAGAAGCGAATCGACGTACAGCCACGATTCGTCACTTGTTTAAGAATCAGGAATGCGCCAATCTTCTGAAAAAGACCAGAGCCAACACTGCGCAAGTGAAGGAAATGGTCGCGAGTATAGCGATTCAGCAATGGATCAACGACAGTTGTTGCGCCAATGTGGCGATGAACAAATGTTCCTTGTGCAACGTAAATACAATGAACGGATTTGAAAAGGAGATTTGCTTGGCTGGTGACAAAGAGTTCGCCGGTGTTTGCAAAGACACCGATGTGTTTACAAGTACCGTCAGGAGTAAACAGTACGAAAAACGGATGTCCAATTTTAATAAAAATTATATAACGATAAGAGTACACAAGGAATCGGAATTGAAGAGGTAACGTTAGTACGTGTGTTTGGCTCAACGAGACACAACTTTTGAAGCTGTTAAGCGTAATATTCTGTTGGTCTTTCAGGCTGCATATCGGTACCGAGTACAAAATGTTGTTGTGGAAAAAAGAAGACACGAGATCTGCGAGTACGGTGAGGAAAAACTTTTTGAAGGAACGTTGCAGAAAATGGCTGGCTGGAAATGACTACCATCTACCGTTGTTCCCGCGAGACTCACCGGCCCAGTTCAATAACAGTCTGAAAGACTCCGTTTGCAAGACCAACAAAACACTGGCTCTGATAGCTATCGACAGTTTGCATTACTTTCACTTCGCGAAACATCTCGGGATCGACATAACGAGATGGAAGAACAAAACCGCTGTTGTAATTTTGGACTCGGCGGTAAGTTTCAAGAGACACGTGTTTTATTAGTTTTGTTACTTTTATTATTATTATTATTTATTTATTTTTTAATTTTCTCCGCTCTTTCGCAGCTGGAAAGTCAGTACGTCATGCATCACGATTTCAGCGAGTACGCTCTCGTTAATTTCGTGAACAAATACACGCAAGGTCTGCTGGAACGAACGCTGCGTTCGGAAAACTTGCAACAGAACAAAACGCAAAAATCGTTCAATCGGAGCAACAACGTAACTTCGCGTTTGCAGATTCGTGTTAGGGAGCTAACAACGGAAACATTTTTGGATACGATCTTAGATCCGTTCAAGGTCAATATTGTGTATTTTAATTAGCAGTAGAAAATTGATATATACATATGCGATAACATTTGTTTTTTTTTTTCTACAGGACGTTGTAGTGATGTATCATTCTCCTTACTGCGGATTTTGCAGTGCTATATCGTACGTGTATTTAACAGTGGCGCATTACTTGTCCAACATGGATCATCTTATTTTTGTGAGAGTCAACGGAGACAACAACGATTTGCCATGGGAGTACACCATGAATCGCTTTCCGTCAATTTTATTCTTTCCTGCGAAAAGGTGCGCATTGCGATGTGTTCAATCACAACTTGATTTTTTTTTTAAACATCAGTTTTGTCAGGATCTTTTAAATTGAAGTGTATAATGTGTAATGTTATTACTTTTGTGATTTTTTTCAGAAAGGAGGACAGCACCGTATTCCCGTTTTCTGTTCCTATAACTATTCCGAACTTGCTGAACTTTGTGCTGGCGAACTTGGACGGTGATTCCCACGTCGAAGCTCTGACCAATGTCTGCCAGTCGGGAACTGGCGAGGCGCCGGACAAATGTATCGCTAGAATTCGATGGCTGTGCCTAGATATAATCGAGCAACTTTTGCGGGATTACAGAAAACTACGACGGCATTTAAATCACTTGGACAAAGACATTGCGCGAAACAGACGGAAAATTATTTTCTTTAAGTTGGAGCATATCAGAGATATTCATTTTATTCTGAGTTCTACCGTTGATCTCGGCAAAGAGCATAAGAAGGCGCAACTAATTAGGAAAAAGTTTCGTAACTACTACGAAGTTCTCAGGTTGTTGGAAACGGGCAACAGAACGAAAGAACGGCGTTACGAGAGTACTGTGCCAATTACTAAATGAGAGATTCGCTTCGAGAAGCGAATTGTGATATGGATCCCGCCTTACAAATGTTGATACGTCTATGAATAGTAATACATATTTTGAGATATTCTCAATGTTTTTTTTTTCTTTATCAATACATCTCAATGCCAAATTGCATAAGAAGAAGTAAATTGTTCGCACTTGGCTTGCTCCTTTATGATTGAACAAAAAGCAAACAGAGTAAGTTGAAAATTTAAACTTAATGATATTGTTGTGCTAGTCTATATTCAATAAAATGTTTAAATAAAACGTTGTGTACAAATCTACTCTTGAAGGGATGTTTTAAATGAAGCAAAGTGGTTATTATTTATGTCTCTTTCTACTCGCTCTCTCTCCCAACTTTATACGCGTTATTATACGATAATGGTTGTTCTTTAAATAAACAGAGACGTCTCGAACTTTCTTTTATAACAATGTTTTTTTCCACTCTGTCACTTTGGCGACAGAGGCGCTGTTAATCTTCATTACAGCACAAAAATACAGACGCAATCTACGGGATATATACGTGATCAAAGCAAGTTTGAAGTCGTCGCTGATCTGTGACTTCCGAAAAATCTTGCTCGCTCGACGAACCAATCGGGACGCAGAAGTCCTTGCGCTTTCTGTCCCAATTGGTCAATCGAAAAGCCACAACATCTGACGAGCGGAATTTTTGGAACGCAATTCTTCGTCGGTCCGTACTTCCGTAGCCGAAGATCCCGACGTTCTCATTGGTCGAGAACGTGCCAGACCGATGCGCGCGCACGGACAAGAGTGCGACGCACAGCGCTATCGTACTGCTACAAGCACGCTCAATAAACGGCGCTAGTGTCTATTAAGTGTCACAGCCGTTCTCATCGGCCCGCAGTGTTGCAAGGCTCGAATTCGGTGATTTAATTAGGAATAACGCGTACTTCTTTTTTTTTTTAGTAAAATTGTGAAACTGTAAGCAATAATGACCGACAAGAAAGGTAACTATACGCCGTAATTGCGCGTTACCATTTTAGTTGCGTGTAACGTACACTGACAAAGAGCGAGAGAGCGATCGAGTGAGTGAGAGAGAGAGAGAAAGGGAGAGAGAGAGAAATTACAGCATACAGACGCGCGTGCACACATACATCTATACGCGATACAGTCGCATACCCAACACACACACACATACATACGTATACATATCACACGTATCATTAATATGTACACACTCACACGCACACATATACGCGCGCACACGCACTCGTTAAAATAAGCCGTGTCTCACCACTTGTCACTCGACGTGACGCCCGGTCGTTGCCCAAGGCGACGTCGATGTCTACGTCGACGCGACTCCTCGGTGCGCGACGTTCGCGACGCGCGGCGTCGTGTCGCTCGGTTTTTCTCCCATTTTCGCACATCGGGGACCCCGGGCGCCGGCACAGACCGCTCTCGAGTGCCCAGCCTAAAGGTTGACAGGACAAATCAATACCGCGCATCGCGCTGGGAACACAAAATGGCCTCCGGAGAGTTGCTCGCTCTCTGTGTTTCTCTCGCTCAGGAGGAAGAGAGAATCTCATCTCGTCATTTCCGTACCACGATTTTCGAGCAATGCCGTTTTCCGTCGTTGAGAATCGAGAATTTTCTCCTCGGGTAATTTCATCCCCTCCGGGGATCTCCTTCCTCCGCGCTTTTTCCAAACAGCTTTCGCGAAATTTTCCCGTCGCCGCATTCCAGAAAACACGAATTTGATTTTTGTCGCATCTCACACCCGTGCTGGTCTCAAATCACGCGTATATTTTCACGATCTTGTCTTGATCTTTGTACACGCAAGTTTTGACCGCCAATGTGCGATCCATCGCGCAAAGAGCTTTTCTCATCCATCACTCCAAGAGCTTTTCTCGGAATTGTTGCAAATCGATCTCTCTAAATATATTTGGAAGTGAATTACCGAGTATCAAAAGTACCAATTGTCTCTTAGGTTTCTTCTCTTTCTTAGATTTTTTTTTTGTAAAATTCCTAAGAATTCTCGTAGGCCTAACTTTCGTAATTCGATCAAGTTTTGAGAAAACTCCATGAATTGTTGATAAATTCTTCATTTTTGTTAGTTTGGTTAAAACAGGAAATCTCTTTCCACGTTACAACGCGTACAAATGTCAGATCTAACTAAAATTAGTATCTGCAATGCGTCATGTTTTGTTTTGCTTTCTTAAATAAAACGTCCGCGTGTGTCAAGGATCAAGATACGAGATTCCTAATCGGAAATTCGCGTTCAAGAGATTCAGGCGATGAATTGCGCGGTTTTCTCGCGAGAGAGAATTTTCAACATCCCGCGTGCGACGTTTGACACATCGTTGGCGAGGCTCCGGAGGTCATTTCTCCAGGTATTGCTCAGTCGTGTTTTTGCAGATGCAGGAAGAGAGACTGGGTTTTACGAAAGAAAACAAAGTGACATATGATGCGCGAAGCATCGTGTTTTTAAGAGACACGCGCGCATAGATCTTAAGAATCGAAGACTTCACGAGATTCCATACATTATACGTAGTTTCATCGTCGATAGAAAACACACACTGCGAAGTCGAAGTTGCGCTTCTGGAGAGAGACAGAAAGAGAGAAAAAGAGAGAGAGAGAGAGGAAGAGTGAGTGAGTGAGTGAGTCAGTCTTCACCCAGGGTGTCACAGCCCGGGCCGTTCCCGAGGTGTCTCGGATACATTGTACGGTTTTGTTCCCGATCTTCCTCAGCACACACACATACACACACACATACACACACATATGACGACGCGGAGCAAAGAGGATCCGAGACATCCGTGGAACAGCAACTGCGCGTAAACACGCACACGAGAGTTTTGATTCTCCTCATGGGACAATTTGCCGTAAGAGCAAAGTTTGAACAATTTAACCTTGACGGTGCGACATTTTCATTATCAAATCTGGTCTGTCTCTTCGAAGCAGGTGCCTCTGCTCCCATATACATATATAAAAAAAGAGAGAGAGAGAGAGAGAAAGAGGGAGAGAAAGAAGCAAGAGTGTTGTAAGGATTTGTACGTTAAAGAGCTTAGCCTGTAAGTGGGAAAGTCTACGTGCTTATTTATCATTAATATTGTTAGTGATTTATTACTGAGTGAAGAGTACATATATATATTATACATATATATACCGTAATATATATATACAGTAATGATAACTGCTGCGAGCCTGCTACCGTTTATATACCTATGGGTGCCGTGTAGCAGCTGAGAGCGGAGGGATAGCGCCTACAATTTGGCTGTCAATATGTTTGCAGCGGACCATTACAAAGACGATTTGATCCCAGTCAGTAGGTGGAGCTCCGGAGACCGGCGCAGCCTAAGCCACGTATCTAACCTCACCTTTACTCTATATCTTAAATCACTACGTGTTTATATACCAACATATATTACGTATACACACACACACACGTACACACATATATATATTATATATTATATATATATATTAATATGTAAAAAAAAACCGTCCGTAGTACGCCGAGGCTGTGACGCGAGAGGAACCGATTGCTTCTCTGCTACGCGGTGAGATCCAACAGATCCGGGCCCTGAAACTAGGAAAACTCTCTGGGAGTAACGACTCTTTTGATTGGTTCTTTAACACGGTCGCGCTCCTCTTTTTCTCACAAATTGGAAGGCTACGAAAACGGTTTCACTTGTAAAGAAACATCTTTCACGTGGAGTTGGGCTGAGAGGATCTTCTGGATCTTCTAGTCGCGCGAATCAAGAAACCGATTTAGATTTGCATCAGATATATGAACAAGATGTCTGAGCCAAAATCTGTAAATTGAAGTGACGAGTCTTCTCTAAGTTCGGGATTACTAAGTTGTGGATTATTTTGCAATACAAGATCTCTCGGTCAGTCAGGAAGTACGGAGTTCAAGAAAGAAAAAGAAAAAATCTACTCGCAGAACACAGTTTGACAAAATATCCCGGAGAAAGGCAATCGCTTTCGACCTTCCCGTCTGCAGCCTCAGCGTGCATAAAAATATTGAATGCAAAAGGCGTGTTCCGATTCAAAACAAAGAACGTGTCACGTTCGAATCGAGAATTACGTGACTTCTGAAGTTGTGTGTGTCACGCATACACACACACACACACGCACACATTCTCAGAAGTCTTGCGCGCGGCGCGTTTCGCAAAACTTGAGAAAAAAAAAATCTTCGGGTTTTTATGTTCAAGCGCGCCGCACACGTGCCGTCGAGAGTCGTTTCGTCTCTTTGAACAGTCACCGTTTGCCTTTTCGCGGCCGTGGAAATGTCACATGACACGTTAGCGCCCAATTCGCGCTAAATTTTTTGAGAGGAATCGGAGACGCGAATCGCTATATATCCAAATCAATATGGCTGTGCAATGTATTGATATGGGTGTATAACTAATATTTATACTGGAAACTTCGTGATATTGGCTGGCTGCTTTTATTCATTGTTTCTGTTTTTTTCCTCTTTTCTTTGTTTATATTCTATACGCTCGGACATGTCCACGCGCGCGCGTGCAAGTTTTTTGTATTCTCCCCTTACGCAATCGCGCGATTTCTCTCCTCCGAGAGAGAAATATACAGCGTATGCATGTGCAACATATACACGCACACAGAAACACACACATGTCTATGGATACAAAGTGGTGCAATTTGCAACAATCGGAAATCTAATAATAATAAATTGTAGTTTTATTGTCGGAATTGAATAGTTATTATATTTCTACGAGGACTTTTTTGTTCGCACTGGAAATTAAATCGAGAAAATTAAAAAAAATAAAACAAATACAAATTGATACACATTTACGGCGAGCAATCGAGTGAATTAGTTTTATTCCAGTTCTCTTCTCGCCAGTAATTTGTTTCCCCCATATTTCACACAAGAGTAAAGTCACAATGCAAATTGCGCGCGCGCCGACACGGCGGGCTTTTTTGCGGGTGGACACGTGCTGTATATCTAAGCGTACCTTTCTATAACGATATTTTTATCTCATTTATATAGAAAACTTGCTAGCTCACTTTTAACAAATATAGTTGCATGTCGCTTCTTTCTTTAACCGTGGCCACAAGTTTCCTCGCGGATTACAAGTCAGCGCGCGACGACGCGCTTTGAAGGAAAAAAAAAAAAAAAAAAAAAAAAGCAATGAAAACCATCGACGGTTTTAGAGAAAATAATTTTTGAAACGGCAGCAAAATCTTTGTCGTCGCGAGGAGCTTGTGGTTCACGGCTGCACGTCGTAGACGATGTGATATATAGTCGGACGTACATAGATATCTCAATTTCCTTCTTCGATAATCGTAGCGTGGACTCTTTAGATCTATTTTTTCGGTAGTTCTCGAGAGTAATAATTTGTAGCTGATGAGAAAAAGCGATGTCTGAATATCGCGTTCGACGGACTTCCGAGCCGTTTCTTTGAACAAAATGTTTGCACGCGCGACGTTACGCTCGCGCGCAATCGGATCTTATCGATTAAATTTCTCAGCTAATAGGACTTGTAGGTGAAGGAGACCTCGTGTGTGTGCGCGCGCGCGCGCTTAAACACGCGTCCGATCGCTCACGAGGGTGGCTCCGATGTTCCGTCGAACGCGCACAGAAGCTACCGAAATCGCAAAAACAAAAAAACGTAATCTCACGTTCACACCGCGAGTTCTTGCGGCTCGTTAAATTACGATTGACTTCAGGACAGAGAGAAAAAGGAAGAGAGAGAGAGAGAAAGAGAAAGAAAAGTGAGAGATATAAGGCAGCTGCGCGGTGGAGAAAAATCAAAAGTGTGAAATTGCGTTCACCCTTAGCATCCCAGTAGATCTCCGTGCAAGTACGAACTACGAATCTTTCCACGTGTTGTTATCTCGGCTCGCATGTTCGAAAAAACAAATTGGTTTTTTTTCTCTGATTCTCCAAGACATTGAGGGACGCGCGCGATCGCCGAAATGCGAAAAATTATGTAAAAAAAAAAACAAAAAAAACAAAAAAAAATCGAACGTACGTATGTACACACAGCTGATCGTGTGCTCTCCCTCACTGTCCCACTGTTGTTTCTATAATCGTGCATGTTCTTTTTCCTTTCGATATGTCATCTCAACCGGTTCTCACGATTTCGCTTCGGTAACGTCGTTGTTTTTTGTTTCATTTTCGGGATTTATGTACGATACACACATGTATATATATACACACACACACACACACACACACGTTCGAATCTAAAGATCGTGAAGAAGGCGGAATCGCGCGAGCTGGTATTATTTCGTCATTTTAAATTGCAGTGGTTTTTGTGTGATCACCGTAGAATTTCATGTTATAATATTTTTTTTTTTTTTTTTTTTTTTTTTTTTTTTTTTTTTTTTTATATATATCGCGCTACAATGCACGCTGCGTGCGTTGTGCAATTTGCATCTCCGCAATGTTGTTGCATATCACATTGATTGGTTCGTTTCTCAAATCGATTGACAATCGCGTCTTCCGTTGGTCGCGACCGCATGCGCATGATTGACAGAATTTGTAATCGTAACACACTGTTAATAGTGAGCTTAAGCGAAGTAGCGTTTGTTGATTACGCTGGTCGATAATGGACGGAGAGTGGTCTTTGTGACGATTCGGAGATCATTCCGGGAGCGTGTAGATAAGATCGGGAAACTTTGTGAATTGTACACACGGAAACGACGTTTTTCCGAAATTTCTTTTTCTTCCGTTAACTTTGCCCGCGATTTGAAAAGAATGAAATTTGACAAAAACGCTCCCCGGTGATTCTGTTCGCGCTCAGAGAACACGTCCGATTGTCCACGGAAGCATTTCGATGAATCGCTATCCAAGCAGAATGACAAGACCGACCTTTTCGACGGCCGTCTTTTGACACGGGTCGTCGAAAGAAAGTGTCCGAGATAGCGAGGAAAAAAAAGAAAGTATAGAAAAAAAAATAGCGTCGAACTGCTCGTTGAGGGACAAAAAAAAATCGTGGAGAGATGAGAGAAAAAGAGAGAGAGAGAGAGAGAGAAAATGTGTGTGTGTGTGTGCGCGCGCGTGCGAGTGTACATGCGAGTGAGAAAGAAACGAGTAACGGAACAGATTTTCGAGTTTTACCATTTAAGCCGTATTAGCCTTAATATTACAATCATTTGTGATTGATTCGATAATTGTTTGCACCGTGGCACATATAGACACATAACTTTTATTATTTGTCGGAGGTTGCTCGAACGCGCGCAGGTGGACACTCGATCAGCATCCGGAGAGCGAGCAAACAATTTAATAGTGCGAACGATTCCTAATTAGCGAGTCGGATCAATTCGTAATTACGTACGTAAAAGATGTGAGATTTGTTGGAAAACAAATTCTTTTCTGAGACAAAAATTTTGAAGAATTTTTTCACGCGCGGTGCTTGGAACACTTTGTATTCTGAACACCTGTGAATTTCTCGTACATTCTTCTGGATTCGTTCGTTTTTTTTTCTTTTCGAATATGTTGTGTGTGCAATAAATTTTGCGTCTCTGAAAAATTCACTTTCTTTGAGTTCTTTGAGTAACTTTTAGTTCCTTGAAGATTTTGCTGATTGCGATGTATCTTTTATTATTATGTTGTTAAGTAATTTGTGTATTTGTCGCTTTCTCGAAGGAGAGCGTTGTTGCATTATTTCCCATTACTGTGAACGCTCGTTGAAGATTGATCGGGATTACGCTCGCTCGTGCGAAAGCTGTGTGAATAAGTTCGTCTCCACTTGTTCGACCAACCTTCGGTCACATCATGGACAATTTGGTGTGGGCTGACGTTTATGTTAGAGTACAACATGTTCGTCCAGCACGGGCGCCGCTGCATTGTGTGTGCAACAACACGTCTGGAGAACAATGACGAGAAATCCTCCTCTGTCTTGTGGAATTTTCAAAAGGGCGAGATAACTTTGTGTAGCTTCTTGAACGTCGATTTTGGAGACGAAACAGCTTTCTCCCTACAACGATTTAAGTGAATATTGGATTTTAAAAACGCAAAAACTTTGTCCGTGTCTTTGAGAAAACGAGACAAAAGAAAGGAAAACGTGTCAAAGTTTCAATTTCTATCTAATATTCTTTGGAGAAAAATTCAAGCTGTAAAAACTCATCTAACGAACTAGTTTTTGTTCTTTTTCATACGAGGTAAATATCTTGCGAAACGTTGGAGAGCGTCTCTCGGCTTCGCATTTGTGATAAGACCATAGAGGAGGGACAATTGGCCTCCGTGTTGCGGCGGCGCGTGGTGCACGGAGCGATTTTAGATAACTAAAAGCGCTAGAGAAAGAAAAAAAACACACAGAAGTGGCCGAGCGTCTCGCGACGTCGCGACGCGGCCGGTCATGAAAAAAAAAAAAGATTACTTATTATACACGATTCTGAGGAACTTTTAATCATGTTTAACCTTTATTTCTGGATATTTGCAGAAATTTGTGGTTTGCTGAGTCTTGTCACGACTTTTTGAATGTGTGGAGCCCGATATGTATATATAGCCCGTATCTCGCTATATATGCATATATATTTATATATATAAATATTATATATATATCTATATATATATACATAATCATCGTACCACTATACTCATTGTATAAATTACACATTCACCGCCCCGAGAAAGAAAAAAAAAGAGAAAGATGTAGAGACTCTTCTCGGTTGTTGTTTTATTTTTTTTTTTTTTTGTTTTTTGATTTGTGAAAAAAAACGAAGCGTCTCGTCATTTTATTGATGACGACGATGATAATAATAATGTTAATGATCGATTGACGATGTTGATAATTTATTGCCGATACATTGATGTTGAGATTGTGTCGTTCTCGCATCACCGAGTCCTTCCGATTACTTGGGCTTGTTTTTAACATCACTCTTTGGAGCAACCGTTATCCTTCTTACCTCCTGGCTTTATTTTAGCTCTGTTTTGTCGTTTTTCTGTTTCTCAAACGCCGAGCCTCGGGATTCGTTGATCTCTTCATTTTTGTGCTCTTTAACCCGTCGAGGAAACGTCCAATTTCTTTCGGACAGCGCTACAAAGAAAGTAAACGTGTAAAAACTCGTGTAAAAAATGTCAAGATGAAAAAGAATTAAAGAGTTTATTGAATTACATAGCGGGTTAAGCAGCAATTGAATCGGAATAAAATAAACGAATATTGTTAACGTTTTGAACAACCGCAGGACGTGAACAAGAACGAGATTGTGACGTGTTAAAAACTGATAAGCAAATGTTCTACTTGACAAAAATTCAAGTTGGCTTTAAATATTTCTGAAATAATCGCAAGTATTTTTTTTAAACGTTTAACTGTTCAAGTAATAAACGGTCCCGATGAAGGCAAAGTTAAATAGTTCAAGTGTCCAAAAATATTACTTACACACACAATTATTATAGAAATTCTATTTAGAATATTTTTCAAAATCCAGAAGCGTTCTAATTGAACAGATTATTACTATGTCAACTTTTATACGGACTCAAAAAATATCTAATCACCTGCGACAACTCGAGATGTTAACAAATGTGCCTTGAGAATTTTATTCGAGCAAGTGTTTGTTGATGTTTTTCACGTTTGCGGATCCCCGAGGCTCGACCTCTTAGACGAATGTATTTGGCTTTTACCTTGATTGCGTAACGCTATTTGCTTTGAGATCGGTTTCGTATTAAATCTTAGTTTTAGACGTAAAGGTTGCTCAATGACGAGTCATTGTTCGGGAATAATCTCTCCTAAATGCACAAAATTGAGTAAAGAGAAATAGTATTTTTTTTTTTTTTTTTAAGAAAACTTTTGAAGAGGAATGATATCAATTTGTGCGTGTGTTAAAGTATGTTGCTCTAGTTTTAATCTGAAGAAAAGTGTCAGTAATTTTGATGTATTCTCAAGCATGACTCGTTTCACCTCTCTTATCGTGGATCCATTCATGTGGATAATATATTATTAGCGATCTCAATGGATCCTCGATAGAGTGTGGCCTAAGGTGATCAACTTCTCGTAACAAAGGTAACATGTGAAAATTCTAATGCGCGAATGCAACGAAGTAAAATTTATTTCAATTGAATTTCAGTCATAATTAATCCTCGATTTCTGTCAACTTGTTTTTTTTCTTTGTTTTTCTTCAATAATTCTTTCCGGGAAACAGAAAGTATGACACATATTACTGGTATTATAAAGAGAAATGTTTCACATAACATGTACTTGAAGAATTATGAGAATTTATTTTATTTCTTCACACAAATGTGTCTTAGAGAAAAATTCACATATTCAAAGTTCATAAAGACGAAATGTGAAATCCGTAAAAAAGACTCGTGCAGTCAGTCAAACCTCTCGTGGAAAAAATTATATGTAATTAAAAGAATATTAGTTGTAATATTGACGACTAATTTTTTGCGAATGTTTCGCGAACGAGATGAGTAAAAAATATCAAATCGACGTCTTTCGCGGAATGAAGAGTAGTTGATCATCTTATAAATGTTTTTTTTATCAAGAAACCCGTCTGTGTGCATCCCGGCGGGAAACCCGGGCGTGAAAAAAAAAAGCCTCGGGAGAAAACGCCCCGGGAGCGACAAGCGGGTGCGAATCTTCGGTTATTTCTTTTCACCATTATTTAGTGACTAACATCGTTTGAGCTTTGAATAGTACCTTGATCAAAACGGTGTATGTCATGTGTAAGATATACTTGGGTGTGGGAGTACCACTGGGGATCGGCGACGCATTGGACGATCTATCTCCGTGACGAGGCTTTCTGGATTATTTTCAACGAGTGTTGCAAACAATTTGTGCCGATCGTTGAAAAGTAAACGCAACATTTGCGTCGCGTGCCACCACCTAATCGAATCCGTTCTTTACGGGATTATCGAGACTGGTTAGAGATCAGTTAGTCGGCACTACTTCGGAAGCGCATCGGAGAAGACAGTCCAACCGCGTTTCCGGTCTCTCAACGACGCGCTCTACGCGTGCTCGACGCGAACGGGGATTGCAATCTGTCAAAACAAACGATAAAGAAAAAAAAGATCGCTCATATCTTCCCGTAAACCGCGTCGAGACGCGGACGGGACGCGCCGGCACTCGTCCTTTCTGGCGGTGTGGTACCACGTACCATGTTGGCTTAGATCGAACACACACACACGCCATTCGCGACCTGCAAAATATTTGACAGATCTGCATTTCGCATCGCTTTGTGTTGCAGCGTATCCGGTGGCGCCGCATCCGCCGACCGGCTTTGTCCCCGCGCCGACGCAACCTCCGACTTACGGTGGTAAGCAGCTGTTTTTCAATTTCCTTAAATCCGGAAAGCCTGTTAGTCGGTTTTTCATCTATATTATAAGAACTCAAATGGTCCAAATGTAGTCGCATGTGCTTACATTAACTGTCGAATGATAAACGTTTCCCCATAGTTGCAGGCGCCGCACCCTATGGAGTATTTCCCAATCAACCTCAGTTATATGCGACGCAAGGCCCGCCGCCGCCGACGTACGATCAGACTCTTACGCATCCTATGGTGAGTCGCTGTTTCATTTTTTTTTTTTTTTTTTTTTGAAAATATAGAAAAAAGAAATTTACCTGAACGTCGTTTGTCGATGAATCTCAATCTGTTTAGATGTATCAACCAATGTATGGACAAGGATATCCGTTACAATATTATCCACCGGGATATCCTTTGCAATATTATCCGCCGTTAGCGACAACAGCGTATTATCCTGCAACCGCTATGCAGCCGGCTCCTGTTAGGCCCACAATCATGGTACCTGTAAGTACTGATGTTTATTTTTTAATAAATACCACAAATAACAATTGTTTTGTTTTTTTACAACGCATAATATAATCGCAAAAAAAGAGCACTTTTATTTTTTACTTGAGTGTTCTAATGCCGAAAATTTTGTGTGATGACGCGTATTTTGCAGAATGGTTTCGACGGTACTCGATTTGACGGCATCTCGCAACCGGTGCTGCCACCGCCACCACCAGGAGTGGCCGCAAATGCCGCTCAGCTGGCTGCAATGGCCGGCCACAGCGTCGCCTTGTCGCAAAAGAAGGGTTCGTTCTTGGGAGGAGGAACGGAAGGCGGTTATACCTTTTGGTAAACCACCTAAACCACCTTTCCTAACACGTATACATTCAAAAAAACACCACGTACACACTTATACAAAACACCTACGTTAACTGTCGGAGGCGCTGTGTTGTCGAAACAACAAGATCATGTAGGCAAATTTCTGTTAGAGCTCTGCTTTTCTCACTGTTACTGGAAGCAGCTTTATGCATTAAAAAATAATATACTGTGTGTGCGCGGACCGATCACACATACACATTACATATACGTACCTATATACACACACAACACACACATACACACACACATGGTACTAAGGCAGCAACCGTGAGAGTTCCCACGCGATTTACATACGGCGATATTTGCGATCGATAGAAGTGATCCAATGATCTCAAGGACATCGCTGCCGTCTTGGTGATCGATCTGCGCATCTCATGTACTGTTGAACTGCAGAGAATCGTCCCAGCCGAGGAAGATTCGGACGCGACGACGCTCATCACACACTCGCAAAAACTAATTCCTTGAGAGCTCATCATCGTTCTGTGAAGAAGCCGGGACAATGTGAGCAGTGCGAAAGTTTTGACGGATACTCCGTGAGATCCGAAAACTTACGTGCAAAACTGCCCCCCGGGATACAAGAATACCGAGAATCTGTGGCTAACGAGGACTCGAAGCGTTATCGAACCATGGATCCGAGGTAACAGGAATTCAGAACTTTCGCAATTAAACTTTCCTACAGGCTGTACGCGAATAATAATAATAATAATAATATTAATAATTATAATGGATGATGATGATAATAGATCCCAAGGAATAATATGATGACATATATATAATACATATATATATTTTTCGAGTTCCAAAAATTCGTAGGTCCAAAAATCTCATCAGAAAGAGAATGTTGTGAATTTTCCAACGCTTTTTTTTTTTTTTGAAAAATTCAAGTTTTTATGAAACAAACAAATTTCTAAATATATAGATTCAAGAACTCGAATTATACACTATAAGTCATTTTTTTTTTTTGCTCATTGATAAGGAGAAGTGATTTCTGCAGATCTTGACACGCAGAATTCAAATCTGATTTCAGAATCTCGAATTTAGATCATATTAGAGTTTCAAGATATTGAGAAAAAATTGAAAAAAGCTTCTGAGATCAGATTCGAAGATCGAAAACTTTAGAATCTCTAAAAATCATCTTTTTTCAATAAAAAGTAAACTAAAAATGTTAAATGTTTGCGATACAGTTTTATTTATGGATTCGAAACATTTTAATAATGAAAATACCAAGTTCAGTTAAATTGTTAAAACACAGTATCCAACAATTAAAATCTTGTAACAAATTAATGCTGGACATAAACGTGCTGAGCAAATAAAGCAGTGATTAACTTATGATCTCGACTTAATCAGAATTCAAGATATTTAGACTCTCTCTCTCTCTCTAGTTTCAGTGGCTTTTATTACTTAAGATTCCAAAACTTCGGAAATTTTAAGTTTCTCGACTAAATTTTGTGGAATTTAGTTACTTAGTTACCGAGAGTGTATGTTTGACAAAATAATACTAAGGATCTATGGTCGTGAAAGTTTCTGAGGATTCTCATGTCTTCGGTATCTGTTTTCTGAGAACTTGCGTTTTCGGCAACCTGCAAATCCATGGGCTCCACGGTATCCCGAAGGCTCAAAAAAACAAAAAACAAAAAAAAACCAGTCAAATAATGTGGGTGTCCCACAGGAACAAATTATTGCGAGAACGTTAATTTAAGCGCGAAGGACTAAACTTTCTTAGTTAGATCAACGAAAACGTGGACTCTCTAATGCCACTAGACAAGGAACGACGAACGTCGTTGCGCTCATCGAACGAAGAAGAAAAGAATCAAGGATAAAGAAAGAATAGAAGTTCAATATTGATGATTGTAGAAGCTCACAAGACATAATTGCGTTGATATTTATATTTAAGTTATTGTTATTTAAACAATTTATTTGCAGACCCTCTTTATAGACAGAAAATCATCAGTGCGGTGTTTCAACGATTAATTTTGTATGAAGTGAGTGAGAACACACACACAAAAAAAAAAAGTAGGAGAACGAATGAAAGAGAGAGAGAAAATGTGAGAGTATACAAGAGAAAAAGCGAGAAAAAAAAAAGAAAGCAAAAGTGAAATGAGTTTTATATCACGGAAAAAAGTGTAAAAAAAAAAAAAAAAAAAACGATATTAATTGAAGCTGAGAAGTGTACTTGTTATTACATTTGAATGAGTGAGTGAGTGAGAGAGAAAGAATGTGAAAGAACATCGCGTGGATGCGAACTTGAAGAGAGAACGAGCGATTGGAAAAACAATGAGTTGAAACGAAAATGTACCACTGCGATGATCAATTGTATCAGTTAATAAAATGCTATGATCATCCAATTCTCGTTAACTGAACTTTGTTTTTTTTTTTTAGCAATAATTTTTCTTTATATATCAACTATATATATACACACATACACAAACTTTACTGAACACAAACTGTAACAAAAATAATTGAATAAAATGAATGAACATAATAAAACAAAAATCAAGTAAAATATATCTTCTAACGGTCATGTTTTCGAAACGTGATCGTATCGAGACTCACGATGTAATTTTATTCGGTTGGTGAACACAAATTATTTCTTGTGTAATTTCTATGATAAAAAAATATTTAGAAAATATTAAATTAAGATAAAAACTTATAAAATATTAAATTAAAGGTCAGATCTTTTAGTAATTTAAGCGTCGCTTTTTTAAAGTGAAAATCTTCATGCAATACATTGCATCGTTTTTACGTCAGTTGTTACATTGTATTGTTTATTCACAGAATAATATTATAAAAATACAAGGAAGCATTTTAAAAAGAATCCTTGAAAGATGAGAGAGAAGTATTTTTGTTACAGTAACTTAAGACTAGTATACTTTATACATTTTGCGATTTCACCTAATTTTATATCGGCATCTTCATGAGGCTCTTTTGCTGCTGCGTCAATTGCGTGATGCCAACCACTTTCGGCATTTGATTCTGAACAAGTTCCAGCTTCAACAACGCATCTAGATTCTCGATTTGATGTTGCGCCTTGCGTAAGCTCTGAAAGAAAATTTAGACTTGAAAAAAAAAATTCTCGAGACATCGATTGTTATCCCGACTTCACTCGACTCACCTGTCTCAATTCGTCGCTTATCTGAGGATTCGATTTTGCGAGTTTCTTCTTTTGCGAAAATTCTTGCACTGTAAATCCGAGAAATTTCTCTAGAATCTAAAGAAAATCCAACATTCTTATTTAAACAAAATTAAACAAAATTAAAAAACAATGATTTAAGCGAGATTATATACTCAAGAATCTTACGGATTGTCTTTTCTCTTATATAGTTTTTACCTCAGAATCGAAACAGACTTCCACACTGGAAGTATTGTCCGCGATCAGTGCCGTTACCGTCCAGCATTTACCCTGTTTCGATAACGTCGAGTGTTTTTTCACTTGGCCTCTCACTGTCCTGTACATTTTTCCCGTGATAGGTTCTTGCAACACGTCGCTCAAGTTATCACAAATTTTTTTCTGTAATTGGGACGTTTTAAATAGCGTTTGTCCGCCTGTTCTTGAAGAAGTTCCCTTTAAAAAAAAAAAAAAAAAAAAAAAGATTGTTTAATTAAAAAATATAATACCGTGAGATTTTTGCTTTGAGTCGTTGACATATTTATAGAGATTTGTTTCTTAACTGCCACCGGAATATCGTGATTAATCGATCTCTTAGGCATTGACTTAGGCATTGGTGGCTTAAAGCACGTTTCAGTTTTATTCTTCGACGAGTTTCCACTTTGTTGTTGTCTAAAATATGACAGCGACAAGTAAATACACACAAACACGAAGTAAAAGTGTTATGAGATGTAAGAATGAACCTCTGCGGCTCTTCTGATACTATAATTTCGCAATCATTAAAGTCGAAATCGTCGTCGGGAAATTCCGAAACGGCTTTATTTGCAACGGGATTTGGAAGAGGCGTTTGTTGGTTGCGAAAATCGTGCGTGCAAGTTGATTCTGTTTCGACCATAATTATGTCATCGTTTGTGTCACATCTTTCGGTTTCTCTTTGTGTCGGTATGGGTTTCGTAGAAAGATCATTGGGCCTAAGTAAGCAGATAAACGAAAGACAAGTAGAACAAAAGTGGATTAAGAAACTGACTTATGTTTTATCCGTGATACCAACCAATTCTCTAACGGTTCGAAATCTATATCTTCCAAAAGTTCTTCCATAGATTCTCTCGCTTCTTCAGCAGAAGAACCTGGCTCAGACCTGTGGTCGCGTGTACTTGTGCTGCCACCAATTTTATTTTCCTGACTCAGTCGCTCAATCACTGTCACTGCTTCCAAGTCGACGGTGTTCTCAAAATCATCATCAAAGAAATTGTTCTCTCCACCAGAATCTTGCGTTACACTTTGAGCATTGCGATTCGGAACTCTAAGCGGCCCATTGTCGTTATAAGGATCAGGATTTTCCGTTTCTCCTCTAAACAACAAAATAAAATTACAAGCGCTGTCGAGCTGCTAAAACTACGATATACACATGTAAACAAAATAATTTGAGCTTTACAGGGCTCTAGCCAAGACATTCTCTAATGCATTCAGTTTTAACAAGGATTCCACCTCTCCGCCAACTTCTTTATATTTGCCACTTTCCAAAAGAATAACACCACGTCTACAACTGACCGGACCGATAATCATTATCTTATAGCCAGGAAGCAGTGTACTCTGTGTGCAAACCAATTCATAGAATATCGTTGTTTTACTTCTGTAACTTCAATAAAAAGTAAACAAAAAAAAATAGAAATAAAAATACAGAAAACATCTTACAGTCATTTGTTCAAGTGGCTTGTATTCTATTGCCGTGACATCCTGCATTCCATCAGTGAGACAGAGTTGCATCATTCTTCTAGCTTTGGGCTCATACTCTGCAGACTTCTCTTTCTCTGTCACCTCTATGTTTTCAATGTTCACTTTGCGGATCTCACACAGCTGCTTGTACTTAGAACTTGCTATATCGTACATCTTGTCTACCTATGCTCACATGATCTTCACATGTACAATATCCGGATCTTTAAAGTGAAAAGTACATGTTGCCACAGCAGAATAGCTGTTTCTCAATGCTCACCTGAAGAATGTAAGTACCGGTCAATACAGTGTGAACCTGCTGGGCTAGGTTCTTCGGCAAGCAGCCGTTCTCATTGCTGATCTCTCGCAGATCACTCAATTGCCACTGGCCTTCCACAAATTCAAAAATATGTCTGTCTGTCATCTACAATATAAAAACAGCGCAAGCAAGACTCTAGAATCAAGACTCAGTCAATTATTTATTAATAAAATTGCAAGTGATTTATAGTTTCTAAGTTATCTTTTATAATAATCGTGATTAATAACATGCATGATGAAATAGAAATAAATCGCGACGTACTTCGTTGGCAGCTTTACCACTGATAAAAAATTCCACACAGTCTCTCAGCCACGCATCGTTCATCACATAATGCTTTGCATTCAGTTGGTTTTTTATACGCCTCAGCAAGTTTGCATTCATATTTGCATTTGCGCGTTTTTCTCCTCTTTGTTCACTTTGTTTTTATAACACTCGAGATAAGTATGTATATACAAGATTCTTCGTTTAAAATTGAAAATCAAATTTTTCCGATTCAGTATTAATTTTGATACAGTGCAGTTGGGTATTTCGTTGAGTGGAATACAGAGGATTTAATAATGCAAAACATCTCTTGACGTTAAACACAGAGTGACGGTCTATTTGTATTTTAAAAGCAGAAAAACATTCGTACTTTCGTACCGCTAAAACGTGTACGTATGTATACACCGTGTTCCAAAACTCTCT
Organism: Pseudomyrmex flavicornis; assembly: GCA_014825475.1. NCBI lineage: Eukaryota > Metazoa > Arthropoda > Insecta > Hymenoptera > Formicidae > Pseudomyrmex > Pseudomyrmex flavicornis. The sequence goes on along the minus strand of QVNW01000899.1, from coordinate 172 downwards.
TCGATTATGGGTACAGTGTCAGTAGATACAGTAGATTCATTCCTTGTTGGCATCTTTGATCTGAAGTTGTGGTTGGCCTATTCCGGCTGCTTTCCTTTTAGGAGACACAGTCGACACATTCGACACTGTGTCCACTAGTGTGAGTGAGACACACTGATATCCTCTTTCTCAC
>QVNW01000898.1:0-19032 GCA_014825475.1 Pseudomyrmex flavicornis | reverse complement strand
TCGTCAATTTCGTATAAACAGAAGTATTGAAATCCTATAGTTGAACTTTACCGGTTCCGGCATAAGTTAACGGTTATTGCTCGCATAAACCAAGCCTAACTTAGTTCGGTCCGTTGACACGAAAGGCATCCATCAAAGTTTAGGTCTGTTTTTTTTCCTTGCACTGGCTGCACTAGTTCACAGTCTATCTTTTTTTATCCATATTAAAAAGAAAAAGATGTTATCAGCAATAATTACAACAAACTTCACTTGGACCAGACTGTAGGTCGCGGTTGAACTCTTACCGTATGCCGCACACGATATTTATCAAAGTCTGCCATAAAATGAACCGCAGAATCTCCAAGACGTAACACGATATATATTTATGTTATTTATGGCAAAAGTAGTGCAAATAGCAATCACACATTTAATTTTATATGTAAATAGTCTTTACTTACCTGAGAACATTCTAAAGTGTACTTTGAAGATGAAAAATGATAATTATGTCTAATACAAGGGAATTTCACAAACCGAAAATTCTAATTGTGATTTAACTTTACATACAGGTAGGTAAATAGATGACTTTAGCAGTTTTCACTTGCGACCCAAAAAACGATTCTAAGTAAAACCATCTTTCATATGTAGAAATTTCATATATAATAACAGTTTCATGGTAAGAACACCTCTATTTAATTATATTAATAAAATTTGATTTTTAAAAAACTGTTTAGAAAATTATTTTTTCAAACTTTTATTAATATGATTTAATTAAATAGAGGTGTTTTTACCACAAAACTTTTATAAACTATTTTGTGATATTCGAATAATTTTTTTACATATTTTGAGAAAAAAGCAAAACGTTCTTTATATAAAAGGTGATTTTACCTTTTAGATTCGATTGTTTAGGCCGGAACTGAAAATTTCGAAGTTTTTTTATATGTGTGTAAAATTTAATCAACATCAGAAGTTTTGAACTTGTGAGATTCTCTCAAAAGTCAGTATATAAAAAATATATTTAAGTCTGTAATCTAGTACATAACCTAATCTATTTAACTTGTCTGAGTTGTTTGAGTTGTAATGTAGTTTTTGGTACGGTCATCATCAACACTGAATTGAATCGAGTTCTCCAAAAAGTCGGTGATTGTCAGTGACATTTTATGTTATTTTTAGAAGAATAATACTCACCTATAATTTTATCCAAATGGTCAGCTTCGATTGATGTGCTTGCTACTTTTGCTAAAGGTTTTTTGGGTTGGGGCAGATCTGATTCGATTTCAGCAATATGTTGTATTTCGGTAACAATTACTCCTTGTTTTTCATCTTTTATTCCATGAGCTGTTTTACTGTCTGGTTTCGTGATAATAAACTCTGACACTATATTTTCAGGAAGAATTTCAGTTTTTAAAGCAACTTTCTGATCAATTATATCAGGTTGTGCGCTCACTTCTTTAGCCACGCCTTTTATTACTTCCTTTGCTTCTGTCTCTGTAATAATTATTTGAGTAACTTCAATTCCTTCAGAAGTTCGGAATGAAACTTCGGCTGTTGCACTCGATGTAGTTTTGTCAGGAACAAACAAACGCTCGCTTTCATGAGGAATTGACTGAATTTGTTCTATACTCTCAAATGGTATTTGTTGCGGTGATATTTTTTGCATTTCAGGCTTAACAGATTTTATTATGTCTTCCGTTGTTAACGATGTAACTACTTGCGATTTTTGAGCAACACGCATACCTTCCATACTCGGTTCAGCTATTTGTTTAATAGGTTTTTCTGGAGTTAATAGTCCTTTTTCTGTTTCATTATAAGCTACCTCCGAAATCGATAATGATATCAATTCTTCTAAATTTGGTCTACCTCTTTGTTCTTCAGCAGCTTGTAATCTCGCAAGTTCTTCAACATTGCTCACTGTCAAAACTTCCGAAGTTTCTGCAATTTCTATACTCGATATTCTCGGTAAAGCTTTATATTCCTTTGGAGCTTCCTGATCAGGTAAGTTTTGTTCTGTTTCTGTAGAAATTACTTCAGATATAGTAATAGAAGTCATTTCTTCGATGTTTGGTTTTCCTTTTTGACTATCAGTTTTCTGTAATTCGGGTATTTGTCCAACACTTGCAGCGGTTATAATTTCTATTTTTTGAGCTATTTCTCTTCCTGAGAGAGAAGATGCAGCTGTTTTTTCTTGTAATTTTTCCGGGCTTGGCAATTTTTCTTCTGTTTCAGTGGATATTACTTGAGAAACCAATAATGATGATAATTCATCCAATCGTGGTTTACCTTTTTGTTCTTCCGGACTTTTGGGTCTTAAAAATTCTTCAACATTTGTAACAGTAAGCACTTGAGATGTTTCAGCAATCTCTCTTCCCGAGAGAAAAAGTGCAGCTGTTTTCTCAGTTAAGTTTTCCGGAGTTGGCAATTCTCCTTCTGTTTCATTAGATATTACTTGAGAAACTAATAATGAAGACAATTCATCCAATTGCGGTTTACTTCTTTGTTCTTCCGGACTTTTGGGTTTTGAAAATTCTTCAACATTTGTAACAGTAAGTACTTGAGACGTTTCAGCAATTTCTCTTCCTGAAAAAGAAGATGCAGCTGTTTTTTCAGTTAATTTTTCTGGAGTTGGCAATTCTTCTTCTGTTTCAGTAGATATTACTTGAGAAACTAATAATGAAGACATTTCATCCCATTGTGGTGTACCTTTTTGTTCTTCTGGACGTTTGGGTTGCGAGAATTCTTCAACATTTGTAACAGTAAGTACTTGAGACGTTTCGGCAATCTCTCTTCCTGAAAGAGAAGGTGCAGCTGTTTTCTCAGTTAATTTTTCTGGAGTTGGCAATTTTTCTTCTGTTTCAGTAGATATTACTTGAGAAACTAATAATGAAGACAATTCATCTAATTGTGGTTTACCTTTTTGTTCTTCTGGACGTTTGGGTTGCGAGAATTCTTCAACATTTGTAGCAGTAACTACCTGAGAAGTTTCAGCAATCTCTCTACCGGACATTGCAGGTATTGCCATAATTCCTTTAGATATATCAGAACTTTGAAACATTTCTTCGGTTTCATGAGATAATACTTGAGATACAGTCAATGAAGATAGTTCTTCTACTTTGAATTCTCCTTTACGTTCATCGGGTGTTATTTGTGTTGTAAGTTCTTCTGTGCTTATCATCGTTAAAATTTGGTTTGTTTCTGCTACATCTCTACCAAATAAATTAAGTTGTGCAATTTTTTCCGTAGGTACCTCTGGGCTAGGTAGCAAAGCTTCAGCTTCGTTAGATACAGTCTGCGTTACACTCAATGATAATAATTCTTCGAGATTTGGTTTCCCTTTTTGTGGCTCAGGTTTTTGGATTTCGACAAATTCACTTACATTTGATACAGTTGTTATCTCTGTAGTCTCAGCCACGTCTCTACCATACAAACTTGGTTGTGCCATTTTTTCAGTCGGTATTTCGGGACTAGGAAGAACGTTCTCGGTTTCCTGAGATATTATTTGCGAAACTGTTAAAGATGTAAGTTCCTCAACACCGGGTTTACCTGTCTGTTTCTTGATTTCTTTTTCGGGGGCGAGTTCTTCGGCGCTAGACATTGTTAAGGTTAATGTCGTTTCCGCAATATCTCTACTAATTAAGTTTGGTTGTGCTGTTTTCTTTGTAGGGAATTCGGCATGAACTAATGTTTCTTCAGCCTCATTAGAAATTACTTGTGAGATAGTTAGCGGAGTTAATTCATCAATCTGTTGCCTACCTCTTTGCTCTTCAGGGCCTTTTATAGCTAGTTCACCTGTTTCGGATATTACTGTTACTTGAGTAGTTTCAGCGATTTCTCTACCAGAAACGATGAAATCAGCTTTACGATCTTTTGGAATAGCTTCACTAAGTAAAGTGTCTTCGACTTCGTTGGAAACAATCTCGGACACAGTAACAGATGATAATGCTTCGACTCCTGGTTTACCTCTTTGTTCTAATTTTGCAACTTTTGTAAATTCTTCAGTCGCGCTCGCTGTAACTATTTGAAGAGTTTCCGCGACTTCTCTGCTCATTAAGCTTGATTGCGCCTGTTGTTGTTTAGGTGCAACAGCTTCAGGTAAAGTGTTTACGAGTTCATTTGACGATACTTCAGTAATTTCGACCGTAGTAAGACCTTCTAATTGCGATTTACCTTTTTGTTTTTCAGGTTTGAATTTTTCTTCAAATGTATCTTCTTTCTCAGCTGGTGTTGTTTCAGATTTTACTAATGTTTCTATTGTTGTTTGAATTATAGTAGCTTGTAAAGAAATTGGTTTTTCTTCTCGAAGTTCTCGAGTGCTTTGCATACTCTCGACAAAAGAACTTTCAATAGTTTGAAATAGATCAATATCTTGCATAGCTGTAACCTCAGTTTGCTTTGAAATAACATCCAACGCTTCTTCTTTGTCTTCGGTAATTATTTCGGAAATCTGTAACGGTTTTATTTCCGATATATCAATGATTGCTGTTTGTGTTGCAGGTTTGAAAATATCTTCAAACGTCTTTTCACTTTCTTCGACAAGATTTTCGTTGATAAGTATACTTTCGAAAGTATCTTGAATCGGTGTAGCTATTTGAGGTGCTGAAATACGATCAGGAACTTTTTCAGGTACATCGACTCTTGTTTCTACTATCATAGTTTCTATCGCGTCATTTTCGGTAACAATAGTACGAACAGCTGTTCGTGATGTTTCATATTTCTTTTCTTCTAGCGAAGTCTCAATCTCACCAGATGTCACCTCTGTTATAGATATACCATGACCTTCTTCGAACATTGGCATAGCTGTGCTAGATATCATCTTCGGATATTTGTCAAAAGTACCTTCTTTTTCAGCACTTGGAACTTCTTCAACAACGATAGATTGTAATGTGTCCTGTTTTAAAAGAGCTGCTGCTTGAATTGTCTCGAAAGGTTTAACTGAACCAATACTTTGTTCGATGAATGCTTCAGTTTTTTCAGCAATATCCATACCAAGTTTCGTTAATTTTAGTTCAGCCGTACTTTCCTCGTATTTCGGAATATTTATTGTTGCTTCTTTATCTTGTACTATAATATTATCTACGGTAATACTTTTTCCTTCTACGAAGCTAATCTCGACGCTGTGCTCATCAGGCTTGAATTTATCAGTGAATATTATAGTTTGTTCTTGAGAAACTGTTTCGCTAACGTCAAGGCTTTGCAAAGTAGATTGTGTTTGATGTGCCTCAAACATAGTTGGTTTTAATGCCGCGGGTAATTCTCCGAGTCCTTCACGCAAATTAATTTCCGTTCGTTCGGCTACTTCCTTACCTTCTATCGTGATATTCGCCGCATCTTCGCGAAGTTTCTTTGTAGTAAATTTATCTTCAACATCTTGAGTAACGGTAGATTCTGTAATAGCTACAAATCTATTTTCATCTAAAATAACGCGCGCACTTGTTATTAATGGTGACCATTCTTGAAGTTTGTCCACTTCTTTCTCTACAAGGACTTGTTCAGTTAATTGCACTGTTTCGAAAGGTTTCTGACCAATTAGCGCAGTCGCTTTTGTCGGTGCAGCAATTTCACTTATTTCGCCAGTAGTTGTATTTGGTATTACTTCAGACTTCTCGGCGACTTCGTGACCAGGAATAATAGCCGGTAATGCTAAACGAGATCGATCTTCCTGTATTGTTTCAAGAGGAGCTTCTTTGTCGGCTATTCTAATTTCCGTGACAGAAGTAACGCGCTTGCTCTCTTCAACGGTTAATTCTACTTTATGTGTTTCCGGCGTAAATTTTCCTTCAAAGGGTTTTTCTTGATCTTGAATGAGATCTTCAGTGATTACAAGACTTTGATATACTTCTTGTATAGATGATACTTTTTTAGTATCTGGTTTCTCGATAGTGACTTCTCCTATAGAATGTTCGATAGCTACCGCGGTCGTTTCAGCAATACTATGAGTGACATCAATTCCGAATGAAGCAAATTTAGACGGTTGTTCCTCGACGATATATGGTGATTCTTTATCTGCTGTTGTTACATGGGCTATATTTACAATTGCTTTACCTTCTTCCATATCAATATTCACAGTTTTGATTTCTGGCATGACGGACGGCAAGAACTGATCTTCTTTTTCTTGAACAGTTAGCTGTGATTCCATTAGCGAAGTAAAAACTACGTGATCTGGAATTGCGACAGCAGTTAATGGTATTTCACCAGCCGCAAATTCACTAGTGCTGAAACCAGGAACTTGCATTGTTGTTTCAGCAACACCATGTGTTTCGATTAAAGTTTTTTCCGCCGTTTTCTGAGTCGGTATTTCCTTCGGTTTATACTCAATCTCCTTATCCTCTAAGATTACCGAGGATATCTCTAAACTTTGTTCCGGTACTACGGAAAGATCAGCTAGAACCATCAACGGTATTTTATCTTTTGTAAATGTAGCTTCCGCTTCCGTTAGTTGTGTTTCCGTTTGTACTATTGCTTCTAATAGAAGGCTTGAAGGAATGGCTGAAACGGAAGTCGGTTTTGTTTCTGTCAATTCTCCGGTGCTGATATCTGGAGTAATTTCCGTTTGTTCTGCAATTGTGCGTCCGGAAAATTGCACATCAGCCGTTTTCTCTGTAGGTTTTTCAGGAATTTGGAGAACGTCTTCTTTCTCAGCTAAAACTTCAGCAAATGTAGTCGCGCTGATAATTTCATCGACAGATATTTTGGCTGTATCGGTTTTGACAGGCTTATCTTTAAATTTTCCTTCCGTTTCTGTTACAATAGTTTCGCTTTGAACAATACTCTCAAACGGCAAATGTTCTTCTTGTGCCGCTGCACTTATTGGTGCCTTTATTTGAAGATCTTCTGGATAAGCAGCTGGTGTGATCTCTGTTTGTTCAACAATCTTAAGGGCATCATAACTAAATGTGGCTTTCTCACCGGGAATATCCGATTTCTTCAAATATTCACGTTCTTTATCAGATGCAATTGTTTCAATTACATTTATACTGGTTTCTTCTTCAAACGATATATCAACTCTCTTCTTATCTGGTTTTACAAAGTCTAACATCGGCTGTTCAGAGTAACCGACTGATGTTTCAGATGTTATAACGCTACGATGAGTGATATGTTCGGTCGTAGCTGTAACAGACGTCGTTTCTTCACGTTTGAAATCGCTAACATTATCAGCCGCAGTTACTTCAGCAGCCTGTGCTACCGAATGAGTGGATATATCAAAAATGGCGGATTTAGTTTCTGGTTTTTCTATTTCTTCAAGAATACTTTCTTTGTCCTCTGTCGTTACAGCTGAAACGACAAGACCTTCACCTGTTACAAATTCAAGATCAGCTATTCTTTCTGGCGCTGGCACATGTTCAAATGGCTTTTCAGTTTCTCTTGTTTGTACTTCTTCAGCAATAGCTGTTTCAAATGGTAATAACGTTGTTTTAGAATGCACTTCTAGGTTAGGTTTGGAAGATAAATCGCTTGGAGCAACATTGCTGAAAATTTCAAATTGAGACGCTATTCCTTGTGTTACTATATCGACTGTAGCTTCGGCGCTTTTTGGTTTCGGTTTTTCACCGAACACGTCTTCTTTATCCTCGGGATGCGTAAACGCAATTGTGAGACTTTCTCCCTCTTGAAAGGTAACATCAACTTTCTTTGTATCTGGTTTTATATCTTCCGCTAAAAGTGATTCTTTTTCGGATATCGACACTTCTACTTGTTGCACAACGTTCAATCCGCTTTGCAGTTGAATGGCGCTCTCTTGTGTCGGCTTTTCTTCTTTTAATACGTCTATATTGTTTGCAAGAATCGTCTCCTGTGTTTGAGCAATCTCATGACCTTCGGTTATGTCTAGCACTCCTTTTCGTCCGTCTGGTAGCTTTTCCACTGACAATTCTTTTTCCTTCAGTACAGTTGTAACTTCAGTGACAGTTAATTTCTCAGGTCGAGAGCATACTTCAAAAGCAGCAGTCTGTTTAGTAGGATGCGTATCCTCTTCTCTAATTTGTTCTGCTTCGCCAACATTTGTTTCTGTTACTATTAATTCTTCCAAAGCTTCTTGCTGCAACGTTGCTTTGCTTGATATTGGCAAATCACTGCTTATCTTTCCGGCAGTTTGTTCTACCAAAATTTCTGCTTTCGATGCAATAGTGTGACCAGTTATGGATGATTCGATTGTATGAGTCTGCGGCCCAGCCTCTGGCGTATAGATGTTCTCAAGATCGTGCGGAATTATTTCAAGAACACTGGCGCCAAGTTTTGGCTCCGTGAGCTCTACATTTACTACTTTTCCCTCAGGTTTTATATCTTCTCTATAAACCTCTTCCTTTTCCGCAGTTTCTTGCATAGCAACGCTAATAGTTTCTATAGGAATATGAGATGGATATGCTTGTTCACTCACAGGTTTGTCTTCCACCAAGTATTCCTTGATTGGCGATTCTGTTCTTATCTGTTCACATACTGGAGCCACTTGAGTTGTATATTCAGTACTTGCAAACGCGCCTTTAATATCTGTTTTAATATATTCGGTTTCCTTTTCGCCCGTCACAATCATTGTAGTGTGTAAGCTCTCACTCTGATCTATTGAGACTACTGCGGTTTTAATATCGGGACCTTTGTCCTTTTTGACTGGAGCTACATCTTCCGCTGCGATAGTTTCACCAATGATTGTTTCTTGCAGACCAATCGCTTCAACTTTAGCCGTGGCCGTTGATAAAGCTTCTTTTGTAACTTCACCTAAATTACTTTCCGGTTGAGTTTCTTGAACCTCAAGCGAAATCATCGGATGAGTGGGCACTGTTTTACCGCGATGTGATTCAGGCATCTCAAAGATTTTCAGTTCGCTTTCCTTTTCTATGGAAGTGGTTTGTGATATTTCGATACCTCTAACGGCATCGTATTTCGTCTCCACTGTATGAGTTTCTGGCTTAGCATTTTCTTCCATAGTGGCTTCTCGATCGTGAGTGACCATTTCGAGCACAGTTTTTGCTTCTGTTAATTGAATAGACAAAGTACCACTCTCCGAATTATATTTAAGTGTATCCTTCAGATCCGCAGGATAATCCGCTGTTTGAACTTGAGATATCAAGACATGTTCTTCCGGTCTAATCGATGTCTCGGCCAATACTCTGGAAGGTTTTTGATCGGGATTGTAAATTCCTTCAGATTCTTGAACGATTGTGTCTGTTACAGAACCAATTTCCAACGGAGATATCGACGTAGTAGCTAATTTAGTATCAGGCTTCTCTTCGGGATGATAGTCTCGTTCTTTTTCAGAAATCATTGTCTCTACCGTTACAGCAGATATAATTTCGACGACGTTAAGATCTGCCGTAACTTGTTTACTCTCTTCGATTGTTAAATCATACTCCTGTTGTTGAGTGTCAATAGTTGATACGGTAACTCCTTCCAAAACAGTGACATTTGGTGTGGCTTCGTAAGAATCTATTTTACGGTCAGGAACATATTCGCCTTCACGCTCTTGTACGAGATCTTGATGAATAACAGCTGTTTCGTTTCCATAAGAAATTCCTACTTGAGCTGTTTGACTCGGTGGTGATTTACCTGGAATATATGCACCTTCTTTTTCAGGTGCATTCATCTCTTCAGTGACGCGTTGCTTTTGCGAGATCACTGTTTGAATGGCGACTTCGGTAGGTACTATTAACTCCGGATAATATTTTCCCGGCTTATCTTCAGGACGAACTTCTTCCACCATTAGCGGTTCTATTGCACTGATATTAATTCGTGGTTTTGTAGGCTTCATTTTCATGGACTCGAACTTGTCTTCGACCAATCCTTCTTGTATTTCGTAAACCGAAAGTCCTACTTGTGGTAAAATAGTATCTTCTGCTTTAACACCTAAGGGTGTTATAAAATTGTCGGTGGGTATTTCATTCTGATTAATTATAGTTTCGCTAATAGTTGTAGCTTCCTGTACAGTAACTTGCACATCTGCCTTTCGACCTGTCTCTGTTTTAGTTACTGTTAGATTTGATAAATTATCATCTTGTGTCATTGTTTCACTAATAACAAGACTTTCTTTCGTTATTACAGAAGGCGTAGCTTCGTAAGATGTAGCTTTAAAAGTGTCTGAAAATTCACCAGTAGATATATGCGCGGTAGTTTCTGTAATAGAATACGGTTCTATCGGTGAGATTGATATTGATGCTTTACGTTCAACGAACTTAACGCTCGTCATCTCGTCAATTTCTTTCTCGTGTACCGACGTTGTCTCTTTTGTTAACGCGACAACTGTATCCAACGCGTACTTCGCTTTCTCCAACTCAGGTTTACCAGGTGCTTGCTCAATTGTGCGATCTAATGGAATTACCTGATTAAGTTGACTAGAAACATTTAAAACGATAGATGGCACTATTTCATCCTTCACCACTTCTAAATCTTCTGTTTCTTCCAGTGTAATCTCATCTCTATCAATATTCGATCTTTTCGGTACTAATCTCTTTCTAACTTTTTCTATTGTCGCTTCTTCCTCTATTTCTACCTCTTTTTCTACATCCTGCTTTTGCTTACGAATCAATCTGCCCCTCGAATCGCGTTCGAGTTCAATAATCTCTTCTTCAATTTCTTCCGCTTCTTTTTTCTTTTCCTTTTCAATTTCTTCGATTTCTTCAATTTTTACGATCTGACCCCCCTCTTCCCTATCTTGTGTTGTTTCTTCGATTTGATCCTTTGATTTTCTATCTTTGCGTTTGCGCAGTGTTGTGTGTGCCTGCCGTGTATCCTCGTATTCTGTGGAAAGTATGTGAGAATATTGTGTCAAACGTTGAGTGTTGCGTGATGTTTTTATTAATTGTTCTTTCTTTCTCTCACATTCACTGACTCACTCATTCATTTACTCACTCATTTACTTGCATTTTATGTCTCGCATTATGCTACAATTAAAGAGCGCGTGTCTGACTACGATAAACGTGCTGCGCAAACAAAGAAGTGGTAACTGTTTGAGTTTTCAGAGTCAAAAGTGTGTAAAATGTTGATACAATTTAGTAGAATGTAGTATTTTAATCATGCGCGCTGTACTCTTGTTTTATATTATTTTTATTTCGAGATATCAATATATATATATATATATATATATATATATATAAAACTTATTTTTAAAGCATAATCAGCGTTGCGAATAAGCATCAAGTTGCAAAGATTATGAAGCTATGAAAAGTAGTTCATAAAATGATTAAAATATTGTTGAAGGAAAATATTCTAGGTTGAAGAAATGGGATTTGTCGTGTGGAAAGCATAGCGGCGTAAGCGAACATTTGCACACCTATTTTTCGATCAAGTAAAGCTTCATGCATCTGAAAGCACAAAACAACTTTCATTAAAAATCGCAAATACTATATTCTATACAGAATCATAAATTTTTTGCTTTCTTCTATGTTCTTATTTTATAGAAAGGAATGCAAAAATATAAACCTTATTATTAATTAAAAATTTAATCAGATTCTACGAAATTTTCTAGTCTTAATTTAAGCGTTTTGCTTATGTGATGTAAAATTAATAGCAAAACACTATACAAAATAATTATAAACGCACTACTCATGACAAGCATTAATTGATCAAGATGAAAGATCATGTGAATAGATATTGCATGCATTAAAACTCGTTGTTTCGAACCTTTAATTTCTCGAATATCTTGTGTAGTTTTCCTTTCGTCTCTTCTCTCTGCAATAAAAAAATTCTTACTTTCTTGAAAAATTCAGAATGAATTGAATATATCAAATTGAATATATGTATAAGAAAATTTAATACGCGTATAAAATGAAATGACGCATAAAAATTAACAAATAACAATTTTTTAATTCTTGCATGCACTTATAAAAAACTTTTATGATTTTATCTTTTCTAGAAAAAGAAATTTTTCATAATCTGCAATTTTGATCTTACCCATAAAATGAACCTCTGTTTTACGAACATAATCAACTCTTTCCATAGCATGTTGTTCAGTGTCAACCTGTTATAAAGTTAGTAAAAGTATTTTATTAAGAAAAACTATATTAAAAAAATATAATGAATAGTTGTTCTAGATTCTAATGATTACATCTTATCCCTACCTCGGAAATTTCTGTAACTTCCCAAGCACGGGGCCTGAAATCTTCCGGAGCAAAGTGCGTGATGACTTCTTCTACGGTAGCATGTTGCAATTCGACCATTCTCATAAAGGCACGAAAACCAACAGTTGCTGCGACAAAACTCTCATCAGTTGTTGTCTCTTCGGTAAGCACTTGTGTGATTAAAGGACCGTAACCCTTTCTTTCTACTAATTGAACCAAAGCGTTTTGAGCATCAGGTGTTTTCAAAGCGGGAAAAATCTCAGTTCTGTAAAGGCACTCATTGATCTCGTTCACAGAAACGCCTTGTCTAACCAAATAACCAACTGTCGCGAGTTCTCGAAGAGGTGATTCACCTGGACCAAACTCTTTCACATCAAGTAACTCCATGATTTCATCTACTTCCCGAGCTATGTTCTCCTTCTGTCGTTCCACAATCTCTATAACAATATCTTCTTTAACCTTTTCTGCTTTTACTTTCTTCGCTTTTTTCTTTGTTTCTGTGCGTTTTGTTTCTTGCGTTCTAGTTTCGACATGAGTTTCGGAAACCGAGACTTCTTGTAAAGGTTCTGAGATGACTTGTGCGCGATCGAGCTTTGTTTCGATAGTGAAGTCCGGAGCGACATCTTCGCTTCTGATTTCTGACACGACAACACTTTCTCGCTCTTCGACAATTTGCTTGGCTCGTTCTTCAACTTGCGGTACAATTTCTTGCGTTTTCTGATCATCAATTTTCTTCAAGGATGCTGTTGCCTCGGTTATAAGTGGTTCTTGAATCGGCACTATTTTTCGTGCTCTAGAAATCTAAAATATACAAGGAAAAATATATAGTTATGTATGAAATTTTACAAGAAATACAGTTCAGAAAACTTTTAAAGTGCATGTGTACCTCCTCGGGCTTTTCTTCTATGATTTCGGTGGTTTCCAATACTTGAGTTTCTTCAATACGGACAATTTTTCTATACAAATACAAAAAGTAAATATTACAATTTGTATATGAAACATCAATCGTGGAAGTAACTGCGGAATGTACAAAGTAATATAAAGAATTACTAACTTTTCTTCTGGCTGTTCCTTTGATACAGGCTTTTCTTCATGAATTTTGTCTTTCTCAATTTTGATACGTTCAGCTTTTATTTGTTCCTTAATTTCTTTTGCTTTCTTTAATTCGGGCTTCTTTCTTTTGTGTGGTTTCTCTTCTTTTTTCAACTTTATTTCTACTTTTTCCTCTTCGATTACCTTCTCCTCCGGTGCTAGTTCAAAGTCACTTACAGTTTCAACACGCAGTTTAGCTTTTGTTGTTATCATGCCAATTTCACTGGTAGCTTTGCAAACGTATGTGGCTTCGTCTTTTTTGGTAGGTCGTTTTATCGTTAAAGTAGTTCTGTTTTCGTTGTCAAATATACGCACTTTTACATTTTCGGTGTTCATTATGATTTTATCATTCTTATACCAAATAATATCTATAGGATAAATTATACTTATTAGTTAAAAATTTAACAATGAATTTTTACTGCTATTTAGAAAATGTAGATGTAATTACCTGGTTTAGGATTACCAGAGTAAACACATTCAAATACTGCAGTATCTCCTTCTCGCGTGTAAACGTCTGTTATTTCTTGGACAACTCGGGGTACAGCTTGCGTGGCTGAAATTATTACTTACTGTATAGCTTTTATTAAATTCTGTCATTAGAAAACAGCAGCTATTCAAACTTCTTACCTACTTTTGTGCTCAATGCCAGTATTTTTCGCATAAGCTTCATGTCAGTAGTCTAAGTAGACAAAAACACACAAAAATTCATGCAGTTATTTTTAAACACACATTTATATCGTTAGTTTCAAGTTAAATTCTACCTGACATCGTGCCTCTTTCGTCTTCAGTGCAACATTCATCATAAAATGTTGATATGTTTTCTGCTAATCTAAAATTTCACATTGATTCTCAAGTAGTAAAAACTCCTGTAATTCTTCTTGACTATCTACCGTATGCAGTTGTTGGAAAAATTCCTAATCTATTTCTCTTGGCTTTAACGAAAGCATTTGCAGGTCCATCATATAATTTTCGAATAGTCGGTCTTTACGAGAGTTTAAGATTGAAATTCTAGATTTAGGATATGTATGATATTTTCTCTTGTAATCATAAGTCGACCTAAGTATAGATTCGTCTGAAATAGTTTTATACATCTTGATGTCAATTTTATTCTGATCGCTTAACGTTTCATTTTTTTCCTCGATTGGTGATAAAGAAAACAAAGGCTATCCATAGACGTCACTTTGTTATTACTTAAGTAAAAGTATTTTTGAATTTTTCTCTTATATCTTGAAGGCGGAAAATCACCAAAATCGAGAACAAAGTTTTTTGTTTTATGTTCTGATGAAATGTTATGGTAATATGTTCTCCCGTGTTCTTTATCTTGTTCTTTGTCTTGTAACTGTATTAGTAAATCAGATGTTTGTTCTTTATAAAAAGGTTCGATTTGCCAAGAGTATTGTATCGCAGTAATATTTTTTTAAATATCTGTGTATATTGAATCCGAATGTCTTCTCGTTAAAAACTCCATATTGGATACTTTACTTTTACTTTACTTTCTAATTTGATATCATCATCAATGTTCATTAAAGTGTTCGTTGATAAAAATTCACTGATTACAGTCAAACTATCCCTTTGAGAACTTTCATCTTTTAATACACAATCATCCAAGCTGTCGGTCGAAAAGCTATACTCTGCGTCACTCGGCATGCAACCGGCCATGTTCAGATTCTTACCTCTTAAGGCCTCCTGCATTTCTTCCATGTGTGTAACCCATTCTGGCTTACGGTATTCTTTTGTTCCAAGTATACCTAGCGACACAGAATGACAATAAGAAATATATAGCAAACGTACTGCGAATCTCTTGAGTTTCTTCAGTATTTAAATAAATGAAAAGATTAGAGCAATACTAAAGAGATTCGTAGAAATATAAATACGCGAAATGTAGACAAACAATAGAAAAAATAGTGTGCGTTGAAGATGTTGCGAGTGTTTGCTTGGTGTGGATCAGGAATATATTTTTTTCGGGATAATCAGCGGATTTTATCAGCGATAGGATTTTAATGACACTTCTTCGATCGAAGAGCGTAGCTGAAAAGAATTTTACTAGGTATATTAGAAAAATTCTTACAAATTGTATTTTGAGAATGATATTACCTTCTACTGATAAATATGTCATAGTAGTCGATACACCAAGCGGATTGTGAGCTTCAAATACAATTTCACCGGTATCATCAGGGAAAGTTTCAGCAATTGTCAATACCGACGTACCATCTTCAAATTCTTCAATTTGGAATTCTTGTGAAGACACAATTTCTGTGCCTTGTTTGTACCATTTTACTTTCGGTTTTGGTTTACCTTTCACTTTTACTTCCAATCTATACAAGAAGAAATGAGTTACGCGTGTTGAAATATATTTACGTGTAACATGATTATCATTTGTTTTATTAAATATGTTCTATAATATATTTATTAAATACGTTTTATATATACCTAGTTAATTCCCCATTTTTAATAGGAACTAACTGAGGAAGCTTCTTAACTATCTCTGGTGCTGATTCTTCTACATCAGTATCGATTTCCTAGCAATAGAAATAAATTTTAATATACTTGATATTGTATAAAATATAAATATGATATCTCTTTAATAGTTCTACGTACTTTTGGAGATAAAAGATCTTCTTCTGATCCTGTGGTAAGAGATGTGGCGACTATCGAAGATGCAATTTCTGAGTCAGGCACATACTCGTAAGCTGGAAATAAATCCGATCCATAATTAATTACAAGATAGACAATGTTGATAAAGTACAATTGTTATTTTTCTCAACCGATAAGATATATACCTTCCACAACAAGTGATGACATGCAGACGGCTTCGCCAACAGGATTTATAGCGCGACATGTATATTCGCCAGCGTCTTCAGGAAATACTTCGGTAATAGCTAGACTGCAGACACCTTCCATGTCTTGGACAATTGTAATTTCTTTGCCTTCTTTAATTGGTTTGTCATTGTGATACCATTCTACTTTGGGCGTCGGTTTTCCTTTAACGACGCAAGTTAAATTAACACTCTCACCATCCATAACTCTTACGGGCGATAGCTTCTTAACAAATATTGGTGAAACCAATTCAACTGCTTCTTCCCATATTGTATCTATGATGTTAACGACAGCTGTACAAGTAACAGAGCCACCGACATTCTCAGCACGACAAGTGTAGTTACCAGCGAGCTCTGGTGTAACTTCTTTTACCATTAAGATTGATCGATTCTCTTGAGTCACAATTCTTACTTGTGGCGTCGACTATAACAAAGATTGTATTACACCCATTAATTTTACAATATATTTTTATTATATTAATAAACATAATAACTCGAGTTAACATAATAACCTCAAGAAGTTTGCTTTCGTGGAACCACTGGAAAGATGCTGCCGGATAAGATTCTACTTTTGTTTCCATGATAACAACTTCTCCTTCTGCTACAAGTTGGGGCTGAATCGGTTCTACAAATCTAGGTGCTTTCACTTCGCTAGTATCTTTACGCTCTTTAACAGTTATAGAACTCGAACTTCTCGCTTCACCAACTTCATTTTGGACTCTAATCTCATACTTGCCACTGTCCTTCTTTGTGACATCAGATATAGTCAGTTCGGTTGTATTCTCGTAGATCTTTATTTCGTTTCTGTCGGTTGGTGTAATTTCAATACCATTGCGGAACCACTTGACTTCTGGCTTCGGTATACCTTCGAAGTCAGCCAAAAGTTTCAGAGGCTTTCCGCGTTCGGCTATAAGAGCAGGTAAGGGCCGTGTAATTCGTGGTGCTCTGAGAACAGCTGGTTTGCTTACTTTGACAATGTTACTGATCACTAAATTGGCTCTGCATTCAGCGCGACCATATTTATTTACAGCACGAACACGATAAATGGTTTCATCTTCTGACATTGGTTCTAAAATCTTAAGCGTAGCTTCTCCGGTTGTCGGATTGAAAGTTATTTCAGTTCTTTCGTTTGGCTTTACTTCTTTTTCACCCTTATACCACTTTACTTCTGGTATTGGTGTACCAGTTACAACACATTCTAATAGAGCAGGTGTGTGCTCTTCAACCATTATAGGTTTAATCGGAGTTGCAAAATGCGGTGCTATACCTTCTTCTTCTTTTTCTGAAAAACAGAATGTTATGTAATTGTATCACAAAATAAAAAAAGAATATAATCACACTCTGCATGCTGTGCATATTTTTACGTCGCACTTCCTATTCCCTGTAAAAACTATAAATTGATTTATAGATTGATTTATATTATAAGATGTCTTATATTTTAATAAAAATTAAAAAAATTAAAAAAATTAAAAAAATTAAATCTTATACTTTAATCAAAACATGCGCTTTAATTGCAAACTAAAACACAATTATCAAATTCAAAAATTATATAAACTTAATCTAACAATATTTGTTTAGCGAGAAATTAATAGAAAGACTTGAAAATTGTCAAAAATTAAATCTCATAATCAATCCAAATCATATAATCGTGAAACAAACTTCACACTCGATAATATTACTACCATATATCACAAGATTAACAGTGGATGTTGCTACTCCAGCCGGATTGGATGCTCTGCAAGAGTACATTGCCGCATCTTCTTCTTTTACTTTTGTAATTTCTAAAGTTGTTGTTGTTTCAAATATCGTCATTATATATTTTTCACTTGCATGGAGTTCTTGCTCATTCTTATACCAAGAAATTTCGGGAGTAGGATTTCCTATTACAGTACAAGTGAATTTGGCAGGCTTTTCTAGTTCAGCAATAACGGGCTGCAACTTTTGGATAAATCGTGGAGCGATAGTTTTGTCTTTGTCCATAATAGATATGTCGACTTGAGTATGTTGTCTGCGTTTTCTTTTTCGATCTTCTACTTGCGTGATATCATTCTTAACTTGCACTTCGACATCTTCAACAATGTCCATGATTTTTTCAGTTTTTGTGATAACTTTTTGCTTCTTTTCTTCAACAATAGGAACAATTTCTTCAGGTACTTTTTCTATTTTCTTAGGTTTTCTTTTAACCAATTCAATAACAGTTTCTTTTTCTTCTGATACTTCTGCTTGTTCTTTAACTTGAGGCCCAACTTCGATAATTTTTTCTTCTTTAGGTTTTCCTTCCGTGATCTTTTCTTCACTTACTGTTTTTAATATAACTTCTTTCACGTCTTCTTTCTTTATTTTCTTTTTGGATATTGGTTTTAATGTAATTTCCTTTTCTTCAACTATCTCATCTTTATCTGAGACTGGTATGATTCCATCAGGCTGTTTATCATTAAAATCATTAACTTTTTCCATGAGATTTATTTTCACGGTTTCTTTTTCTTCAATTCTTGTTTGATTTTGTTTCTTTTTTCTCCATGAAACCATACTTGTTTCAACCATTTCAGTTACCTTTTCTTCTTCTTTAGATACTGGCACAATGTCCACTACTTTTTCGGCTTGATCTTGGATAGTTTCAGTTGCAATACTTGTTTCTTTTTCTTCAGAAATTTCTGCAACTGATTCTTCTTGATCGATTGGCACTATTGTAACTTCTTCTTTAAAATCAACAACCTTTTTTGTTCGTTTACCACGTCGCCAAGGAACTGCTGTTTCTTTTGATTTATCTTTGACAGGTTCTACTGGTTTCAAAATAAATTCTTCCATTTTCTCTTCCTTTTTAGACAATCTCTTAATCGGTTTCAGAATTACTTCCTCCGGTTTTGGTTCTTCTGGCTTTTCAATTCTCTTAACTGGTTTTAGTCGAATTTCTTCAGGTGTTTCTTCGGGTTTTTCCTTTTCCACCAGTTTCAATGCAATTTCTTCCTTTGTCTCTTCCTCTTTTGGAAGCCTCCTAACCGGTTTTAGAATTACCTTCTCCGGTTTTGGTTCTTCTGGCTTTTCAATTCTCTTGACTGGTTTTAATCGAACTTCTTCAGGTTTTTCTTCAGGTTTTTTCATTTCCA